>ML366082.1:12746-41740 GCA_005239505.1 Nicotiana paniculata
CTTTGAAATGAGCAAGTTACATTAATTGGTTTTTTATGACAATTAAACTAGAATTCCGACAGTCGTGCCTGTATTATCGCCTGCCATGGTCCAGGTCGGACGCCTTGGTACGGAGCCGGTACCGGATCGTATGATATTTGTCTTGGATATCAAATACGACCCAAGGAACCATAACCAACGGTTCCAAATGATCGAGTTACATGTTTATGCATTTTCTGGAAATTAAATTGGAATTCCGCCAATCGTGCGTCTATTAACGCTTGCCATGGTCCAGGTCGGACGCCTTGGTACACAGACGGTACCAGATATCATGATATTTGTCCGGGACATCAAATACGACCCAAGGCACCATAACCATTGCTTCTAAATGATCAAGTTACATTTTTTGGCATTTTATGGCAATTAAACTGGAATTCCGACAGTCGTGCATGTATTATCGCCTGCCATGGTCCAGGCCGGACGCCTTGGTACGGAGCCGGTATCAGGTCGCATGATATTTGTCCGTGAGATTAAATATGTCCCAAGGAACCATAACCAATGCTTCGAAATGAGCAAGTAACATTTTTTGGCATTTTATGGAAATTAAACTGGAATTTCGCCAGTCGTGCCTGTATTATCGCCATCCATGGTCCAGGCCGGACGCCGTGGTACGTAGGCGGTACCGAATCATATGATATTTGTCCGGGACATCAAATAATACCCAAAGAACCATAACCAAAGCTTCGAAATGATCAAGTTACATTTTTTGGCATTTTATGGCAATGAAACTGGAATTCCGCCAAGTCGTGCCTTGATTATGCCTGCCATTGTCCAGTCCGAACACCGTAGTACGTAGCCGGTACCGAATCACATGATATTTGTCCGAGACATCAAATATGACCCTAGGAACCATAACCAAAACTTCGAAATGATCAAGTTATATTTTTGGCATATTATGGCAATTCAATTGGAATTCAGTCAGTCGTGACTATATTATCGCCATCCATGGTCCAGGCCGGACACCTTGGTATGGATCCGGTACCGGATCACATGATATTTGTCCATGACATCAAATACAACCCAAGAAACCATAACCAACTCTTCGAAAGGATCAAGTTACATTTTTTGAATTTTTATGGCAATTAAACTAGAATTTCGCCAATTCATACCTGCATTATCGCCTTTCATGGTCCAGGCCGGACGCGTTGGAACGTAGCCGGTACGGAAGCGCATGTTATTTTTCCGTAAAATCAAATACAACCCAAGGATTCATAACCAACGCTTCGAAATGATCATGTTACATTTTTTGGAATTTTATGGCAATTAAACTGGAATTCCGCCAGCCGTGCCTGTATTATTGCCTGCCATAGTCCAGGCCGGACGCCTTGGTACGGAGCTGGTACCAGATCACATGATATTTATCCAGGACATCAAATACGACCCAAGGAGCCAGAACCAATGCTTCGAAATGATTAAGTTACATTTTTTGGCATTTTATGTCAATTAGACTGGAATTCCGCCAGTAGTGCCTGTATTATCACCTGCCATGGTCCTGGCCGGATGCCTTGGTACGGATCCGATACCGGATCGCATGATATTTGTCCGGGACATCAAATACAACACAAGGAACCATATCCCACGCTTCGAAATGATCAAGCTACATTTTTTAGCAATTTATGACAATTAATCTGGAATTCCGCCAGTCGTGCATGTATTATCGCGTGCAATGGTCCACGCCGGATGCTTTGGTATGGAGCTAGTATCGGATCGCATGATATTTGTCCGTGATATCAAATATGAACCAAGGAACTATAACCAATGCTTTGAAATGAGCAAGTTACATTTATTGGTTTTTGATGACAATTAAACTACAATTCCGACAGTCGTGCCTGTATTATCGCCTGCCCTGGTCCAGGCCGGACGCCTTGGTATGGAGCCGGTACCGGGTCACAAGATATTTGTCTGAGATATGAAATATGACCCAAGTAACCGTAACAAGCGCTTCAAAATGATCAAGTTACATTTTTTGGCATTTTATGGTAATTAAATAGGAATTCCGCATGTCGTGCCTGTATTATCGCCTGCCATGGTCCAGGCCGGACGCCTTGGTACGGAGCCGGTACCGGATATCATGATATTTGTCTGGGACATCAAATACGACCAAAGGAACCATCACTAACGCTTCGAAATGATCAAGTTAAATTTTTTTGGTATTTTATGGCAATTAAACTGGAATACCTCTCGTTCCTAATTATCGCCTGCCATGGTCCAGGCCGGACGCCTTGGTACGGAGCCGGTACCGGATATCATGATATTTGTCTGGGACATCAAATACGACCAAAGGAACCATCACTAACGCTTCGAAATGATCAAGTTAAATTTTTTTGGTATTTTATGGCAATTAAACTGGAATACCTCTCGTTCCTAATTATCGCCTGCCATGGTCCAGGCCGGACGCCTTGGTACGGAGCCGTTACCGGATCACATGATATTTCTACAAAACATCAAATACGACCCAAGGAACCATAACCAACGCTTCGAGATGATCAAATTACATTTTTTGTCATTTTATGGAAATTAAATTGGAATTCCGGCAGTCGTGCCTGTATTATCGCCTGCCACGGTCCAGGCCAGATGCCTTGGTACGAAGCCGGTACCGAATCTCATGATATTTATCCGGGATATCAAATATGACCCAAGAAACCATAACCAACGCTTCGAAATGATCAAGTTACATTTTTTGGCATTTTATGGTAATTAAATTGGGATTTCGCTAGTCGTGCCTGTATTATCGCCCACCATGGTCCAGGCCGGACGCCTTGGTTAAGAGCCGGTACCGGGTCACATGATATTTTTCCGGGATATGAAATATGACCCAAGGAACCATAACCAACGCTTCGAAATGATCAATTTAGATTTTTTGGCATTTTATGTCAATTAAATTGGAATTCCGACAGTCGTGCTTGTATTATTGTCTGCTATGGTCCAGGCGGGACACCTAGGTACGAAGCCGGTACCGGGTCGCATAATATTTGTTCAGGATATGAAATATGACCCAAGGAACCATAACCAACACTTCGAAATGATCAAGTTACATTTTTTGGCATTTTATGGAAATTAAATTTGAATTTCGCCAGTCGTGCTTGTATTAGTGCCTGCCATGGTCCAGACCGGACGCCTTGGTACGGAGCCAGTACCGGGTCACATCATATTTTCCGGGACATTAAATATGACCCAAGGAACCATAACCAACGCTTCGAAATGATCAAGTTACATTTTTTGGCATTTTATGGAAATTAAATTTGAATTTCGCCAGTCGTGCTTGTATTAGTGCCTGCCATGGTCCAGGCCGGATGCCTTGGTATTGAGCCGGTATCAGATCGCATGATATTTGTCCTGGACATCTAATACGGCCCAAGGAACCATAACCAATGATTCGAAATGATCAAGTTACATTTTTCTGCATTTTATGGCAATTAAACTGGAAAAATCGCTAGTCGTGCCTCTATTATCGCCTACGATGGTCCAGGTCGGACGCCTAGGTACCAAGATGGTACCGGATCACATGATATTTCTCCAGGAAATCAAATACGACTCACAGAACCATAACCAACACTTTGAAATGATAAATTTACATTTTTTGGCATTTTATGGCAATTAAACTGGAGTTCCAACAATCGTGCATGTATTTTCGCCTGCCATGGTCCAGGCCGGACGCCTTGGTACAGAGACGATACTGGATCGCATGATATTTCTCCAGGACATCAAATACGACCCACAGAACCATAACCAACACTTTGAAATGATCAAGTTACTTTCTTTGGCGTTTTATGGCAATTAAACCGGAATTCGGTCAGTCGTGCATGTATTATCGCCTGCCATTGTCCAGGCCGAATGCCTTGGTACGGGGCCGGTACCGGATCACACGATATTTTTCCGGGATATCAAATATGACCCAAGGAACCATAACCAACGCTTCGAAATGATCAAGTTACATTTTTGGCATTTTATCGAAATTAAACAGGAATTCCGCCAGTCGTGCCTGTATTATCGCCTGCCATGGTCCAGGCCGGACGCCTTGGTATTGAGCCGGTACCGGGTCTCATGATATTTTTCTGTGACATTAAATATGACCCAAGGAACCATAACCAACGCTTCGAAATGACCAAGTTACATTTTTTGGCATTTTATGGAAATTAAACTTGAATTCCGCAAGTTGTGCCTGTATTAGCGCCTGCCATGGTCCAGGCGGACACCTTGGTACGGAGCCGGTACCGGATCACATGATATTTTTCCTGGACCTCAAATACGACCCAAGGAACCATATCCAACGCTTCGAAATGATCAAGTTACATTTTTCTGCATTTTATGGCAATTAAGCTGGAATTCCGCCAGTCGTGCCTCTATTATCGCCTACCATGGTCCAGGCCGGACGCCTTGGTACATAGGTAGTACCGGATCGCATGATATTTCTCCAGGACATCAAATACGACCCACAGAACCATAACCAACGCATTGAAATGATAAAGTTACATTTTTGGCATTTTTTGGCAATTAAACTGGAATTCCGACAGTCGTGCATGTATTCTTGCCTGCCATGGTCCAGGTCGGACGTCTTGGTACAGAGACGGTACCGGATCGCATGATATTTCTCCAGGATATCAAATACGACCCACAGAACCATAACCAACTCTTTGAAATGATCAAGTTACATTTTTTGGCATTTTATGGCAATTAAACTGGAATTCCGTCAGTCGTGCATGTATTATTGCCTGTTAGTGTCCAGGCCGGACGCCTTGGTACGGAGCCGGTACCAGATCACATGATATTTTTCCGGGATATCAAAAAATATGACCGAAGGAACAATAACCAACGCTTCGATATGATCAAGTTACAATTTTTGGCATTTTATGGCAATTAAATTGGAATTCCGCCAGTCGTGCCTGTATTATTTCCTGCCATGGTCCAGGCCGGACGCCTTGGTACGGAGCCGGTACCAGGTCGCATGATATTTGTCCGTGACCTTAAATATGACCCAAGTAACCATAACCAACGCTTCGAATTGAGCAAGTTACATTTTTTGACATTTTATGGAAATTAAACTGGAATTTCGCCAGTCGTGCCTGTATTATCGCCATCCATGGTCCAGGCCGGACGCCTTGGTATGGAGCCGGTACCGGATCGCAAGATATTTTTTTGGGACATCAAATACAACCCAAGGAACCATAACCAACTCTTCGAAATGATCAAGTTACATTTTTTGGCATTTTTTGGCATTTTATGGCAATTAAACTAGAATTCCGCCAAGTCGTGCTTGTATTATCGCCCGCCATGGTCCAGGCCGGACGTCGTGGTACGTAGCCGGTACCGAATCGCATGATATTAGTCTGGGAAATCAAATATGACCCTAGGAACCATAACCAAAACTTTAAAATGATCAAGTTACATATTTTGGTATTTTATGGCAATTAAACTGGAATTTCGCCAGTCGTGCCTGTATTATCGCCATCCATGGTCCAGGTCGAACGCCTTGGTATGGATCCGGTACCGGATAACATGATATTTGTCCATAACATCAAATACAACCCATGAAACCATAACCAACTCTTCAAAAGTATCAAGTTACATTTTTTGAAATTTCATGGGAATTAAACTAGAATTCCGCCAAGTCGTGCCTGCATTATCGCCTTCCATGGTCCAGGCCGGACACGTTGGTACGTAGCTGGTACCGAATCGCATGATATTTGTCCGGGAAATCAAATACAACCCAAGGATTCATAACCAACGCTTCGAAATGATCAAGTTACATTTTTTTGAATTTTATGGAAATTAAACTGGAATTCCGACAGTCGTGCCTGTATTATTGCCTGCCATGGTCTAGGCCGGACACCTAGGTACGAAGCCGGTACCGGATCGTAAGATATATTTCCGGGACATAAAACACAACGCAAGGAACCATAACCAACTCTTCGAAATGATCAAGTTACATTTTTTGGCATTTTATGGCAATTAAACTAGAATTCCGCCTGTCGTGCATGTATTATTGCCTGCCATGGTCCACGCCAGACGCCTTGGTACGGAGCCGGTACCGGATCGCATGATATTTGTCCTGGACATCAAATACGTCTAAAGTAACCATAACCAACGCTTTGAAATGATCAAGTTACTTTTTTTGCATTTTATGGATATTAAACTGGAATTCCGCCAGTCGTGCCTTTATTATCGCCTGCCATGGTCCAGGCCGGACGCCTTGGTACAGAGACGGTACCGGATCGCATGATATTTCTCCAAGACATTGAATACGACTCACAGAACCATAACCAATGCTTTGAAATGATCAAGTTACATTTTTGGCATTTTATGGCAATTAAACTGGAATTCCGACAGTCGTGCATGTATTATCGCCTACCATGGTCCAGGACGGACGCCTTGGTATATAGATGGTACAAGATCGCATGATATTTCTCCAGGACATCAAATACGACCCATAGAACCATAACCAACGCTTTGAAATTATCAAATTACATTTTTTGGCATTTTATGGAAATTAAACTAGAATTCCCTCAATCGTGCTTGTATTATCGCCTGCCATGGTCCACGCCGGATGCCTTGGTACGGAGACGGTACCGGATCACATGATATTTGTCCGGGATATAAAATATGACCCAAGAAACCATAACCAACGCTTCAAAATGATCAAGTTACATTTTTTGGTATTTTATGGCGATTAAAGTGGAATTTCGCCAGTCGTGTCTGTATTATCGCCTGCCATGGTCTAGGCCGGACGCCTTGGTACAGAGCCGGTACTGGATCACATGATATTTGTCCGGGACATTAAAAATGACCAAAGGAACCATAACCAACGCTTCTAAATGATCAAGTTACATTTTTTGGCATTTTATAGAAATTAAACTGGAATTTCGCCTGTCGTGCCTGTTTTATCGCCATCCATGGTCCAGGCCGGACGCCTTGGTATGGAGTTGGCACCGGATCGCATGATATTTTTTCGGGATATCAAATACAACTAGAGGAACCAAAACCAACTCTTCGAAAGGATCAAGTTACATTTTTTGGCATTTTATGGCAATTAAACTGGAATTCCGCCAAGTCGTGCTTGTATTATCGCCTGCCATGGTCCAGGCCGGACGCCTTGGTACGGAGCCATTACCGGATCACTTGATATTTGTCCGGTATATCAAATATTACCCAAGGAACCATAACCAACGCTTCGAAATGATCAAGTTACATTTTTTGGCTATCTATGGAAATTAAACTGGAATTCCGCCAGTCAAGCCTGTATTATCGCCATCCATGGTCCAGGCAGGACGCCTTGGTATGGAGTCGGTACCGGATCGCATGATATTTTTCCGGGACATCAAATACAACGAAGGAACGATAACCAACTCTTCGAAATGATCAAGTTACATTTTTTTGCATTATATGGCAATTAAACTGGAATTCCGCCAGTCGTGCATCGCCTGCCATGGTCCAGGCCGGACGCCTTGGTACGGAGCCGGTACCGGGTCACATGATATTTGTCTGGGACATTAAATATGACCCAAGGAACCATAACCAAAACTTCGAAATGATCAAGTTACATTTTTTTGCATTTTATGGCAATTAAAATGGAATTGCGCCAGTCATGCCTGTATTATCGCCTGCCATGGTCCAGGTCGCACTCCTTGGTACGGAGCCGGTACCGGATCATATGATATTTTTCCGGGACATCAAATACAACCAAAGGAACCATAACAAACTCTTCGAAATGATCAAGTTACATTTTTTGGCATTATATGGCTATTAAACTGGAATTCCGCCAGTCGTGCATGTATTATCGCCTGCCATGGTCCACGCCGGACTCCTTGGTACGGAGCTGGTATCGGGTCGCATGATATTTGTCCGGGACATTAAATATGACCTAAGGCACCATAAACAACATTTCGAAATGATCAAGTTACATTTTTTGGCATTTTATGGAAATTAAACTTGAATTCCGCCATTCGTGCCTGTATTAGCGCCTGCCATGGTCTAGGCCGGATGCTTTGGTACGGAGCCGGTATCGGATCGCATGATATTTGTCCTGGACATCTAATATGACCCAAGGAACCATAACCAATGCTTCGAAATGATCGAGTTACATTTTTCTGCATTTTATGGCAACTAAACTAGAATTCCGCCAATCGTGCCTCTATTATCGCCTTCCATGGTCCAGTATGGACGCCTTGGTACAAAGACAGTACCGGATCGCATGATATTTCTCCAGGACATCAAATATGACCCACAAAACCATAACCAACGCTTTGAAATGATCAAGTTACATTTTTTGGCATTTTATGGCAATTAATGTGGAATTCCGACAGTCGTGCATCTTTTATCGCCTGCCATGGTCCATGTCGGACGCCTTGGTACAGAGACGGTACCGGATCACATGATATTTCTCGAGGACATCAAATACGACCCACAGAACCATAACCAACGCTTTGAAATGATCAAGTTACATTTTTAGGCGTTTTATGGCAATTAAACTGGAATTTCGTCAGTCGTGCATGTATTATCGCCTATCATGGACCAGGCCGGACGCCTTGGTACGAAGCCTGTACCGGATCATATGATATTTGTCCAGGATATCAAATATGACCCAAGGAACCATAACCAACGCTTCGAAATGATCAAGTTACATTTTTTGGAATTTTATGGCAATTAAACTGGAATTCCGCTAGTCGTGCCTCTTTTATCGCCTGCCGTGGTCCAGGCCGGACACCTTGGGTACGGAGCCGGTACCGAGTCGCATGATATTTGTCCATGACATTAAATATGACCCAAGGAACCATAACAAGTGCTTCGAAATGAGCAAGTTAAATTTTTTGGCATTTTATGGAAATTAAACTTGAATTCCGCCAATCGTGCCTGTATTAGTGCCTGCCATGGTCCAGGCCGGACGCCTTGGTACGGTACCAATACCGGATTGCATGATATTTGTCCTGGACATCAAATACGACCCAAGGAACCATAACCAATGCTTCGAAATGATCAAGTTACATTTTTCTGCATTTTATGGCGATTAAACAGGAATTCCTCCAGTCGTGCCTCTATTATCGCCTGACATGGTCCAGGCCGGACGCCTTGGTACAAAGACGGTACTGGATCACATGATATTTCTCCAGGACATCAAATACGACCCACAGAACCATAACAACCGCTTTGAAATGATCAAGTTACATTTTTTAGTATTTTATGGCAATTAAACTTGAATTCCGACGGTCGTTCATCTATTATCGCCTGCCATGGTCCAGGCTGGACGCCTTGGTACAGAGACGGTACCGGATCGCATGATATTTTTCCAGGACATCAAATACAATCCACAGAACCATAACCAACGCTTTGAAATTATCAAGTTACATTTTTTGGCATTTTATGGCAATTAAACTGGAATTTCGCCAGTCGTGCCTATATTATCGCCATCCATGGTCCATGCCGGACGCCTTGGTATGGAGCCGACACTGGATCGCATGATATTTTTCCGGGACATCACATACAACCCAAGGAACCATAACCAACTCTTTGAAATAATCAAGTTACATTTTTTGGAATTTTATGGCAATTAAACTGGAATTCCGCCAGGTCATGCTTGTATTATCGCCTGCCATGGTCCAGGCCGGACGTCGTGGTGCGGAGCCGGTACCGGATCTCATGATATTTGTCCGGGACATCAAATATGACCCAAGGAACCATAATCAACGCTTCAAAATGATCAAGTTACATTTCTTGGCATTTTATGACAATTAAACTGGAATTCCGCCAATCGTGCCTATATTATCGCCTTCCATGGTGCAGGCCGCACGCCTTGGTACGGAGCCGGTACCGGGTCGCATGATATTTGTCCGGGACATTAAATATGACCCAAGGAACCATAACCAACGCTTCGAAATGATCAAGTTACATTTTTTGGCATTTTATGGAAATTAAACTGGAATCTTGCCAGTCGTGTCTGTATTATCGCCATCCATGGTCCATGCCGGACGCCTTGGTATGGAGCTGGCACCGGATCGCATGATATTTTTTCGGGACATCGAATACAACCCAAGGAAAAATAACCAACTCTTAGAAATGATCAAGTTACATTTTTTGGCATTATATGGCAATTAAACTGGAATCCCGCCAGTCGTGCATGTATTATCGCCTGCCATGGTCCAGACCGGACGCCTTGGTACGGAGCTGGTACCGGGTCACATGATATTTTTCTGGGACATTAAATATGACCCAAACAAGTATAACCAAAACTTTGAAATGATCAAGTTAATTGTTTTGCATTTTATGGCAATTAAACTGGAACTGCGCCAGTCATGCCTGTATTATCGCCTGCCATGGTCCAGGTCGGACTCCATAGTACGGAGCCTGTACAGAATCACATGTTATTTGTCCGAGACATAAAATACGACACAAGGAACCATAACCAACGCTTCAAAATGATCATGTTATATTTTTTGGTATTTTATGGCAATTAAACTTGCATTTCGCTAGTCGAGCCTGTATTATCGCCTGCGATGGACTAGGCCGGACGCCTTGGTACAGAGTCGTTACCGGATCATATTATATTTTTATGGGACATCAAATACGACCCAAGGAACCATAACCAACACTTCGAAATGATCAAGTTACATTTTTTGGCATTTTATGGCAATTAAACTAGAATTCCGTCAGTCGTGCATGTATTATCGCTTGCCATGGTCCACGCCGAACTCCTTGGTACAGAGTCGGTATCGTATCACATGATATTTGTCCGGGATATCAAATATGACCCCAAGGAACCATAACCAACGCTTCAAAATGATCAAGTTACATTTTTTTGGCATTTTATGGAATTTAAACTGGAATTCCGCAAGTCGTGCCTATATTATCGCCTGCCATGGTCCAGGCCGGACGCCTTGGTACGGAGATGGCACTGGGTCGTATGATATTTGTGCGGGACATTAAATATGATCCAAGGAACAATAACCAACGCTTCAAAATGATCTATTTACATTTTTTGGCATTTTATGCCAATTAAACTGGAATTCCGAAAGTCGTGCCTGTATTATCACCTGCCATGGTCCAGGCCGGACACCTAAGTACGAAGTCGGTACCGGGTCACATGATATTTTTCCGGGATATGAAATATGACCCAAGGAACCATAACCAACGCTTCGAAATGATCAAGTTACATTTTTTGGCATTTTATGCAAATTGAACTGGAATTTCGCCAGTCGTGCCTGTATTATCGCCATCCATGGTCCAGGCCGGACGCCTTTGTATGGAGCCAGTACCCGAACGTATGATATTTTTTCGGGACATCAAATACCACCCAAGGAACCATAAACTACTCTTCGAAATGATCAAGTTACATTTTTTGGCATTTTATGGCAATTAAACTAGAATTCCGCCAAGTCGTGCTTGTATTATCGCCTGCCATGGTCCAGGTCGGATGCCGTGGTACGTAGCCGGTACCGAATTGCATGATATATTTTCGGGAAATCAAATAAGATCCAAAGAACCATAACCAAAACATCGAAATGATCAAGTTACATTTTTTTGCATTTTATGGCAATTAAACTGGAATTCCGCCAAGTCGTGCCTTTATTATCGCCTGCCATGGTCCAGGCCGGACACCGTGGTACGTAGACGGTATCGAATCGCATGATATTTGTTAAGGACATCAAATATGACCCTAGGAACCATAACCAAAACTTCGAAATGATCAACTTACATTTTTTGGCATTTTATGGCAATTAAACTGGAATTGAGCCAGTCGTATGGATCCGGTACCGGATCGCATGATATTCGTCCGGGACATCAAATACAACCCAAGAAACCATAACCAACTCTTCTAAAGGATCAAGTTACATTTTTTGACATTTTATGGTAATTAAACTAGAATTCCGCCAAGTCGTTCCTACATTATCGCCTTCCATGGTCCAAGCCAGACGCCTTGGCACGTAGCCGGTACCGAATTGCGTGATATTTGTACGGGACATCAAATACAACACAAGGATTCATAACCAACGCGTCAAAATGATCAAGTTACAATTTTTGGAATTTTATGGCAGTTAAACTGGAATTCCGCCAGTTGTGCCTGTATTATTGCCAGCCATAGTCCAGGCCGGACGCCTTGGTACAGAGCCGGTACCAGATCACATGATATTTATCCAGGACATCAAATACGACTCAAGGAACTATAACGAACGCTTCGAAAAGATCAAGTTACATTTTTTGGTATTATATGGCAATTAAACTGGAATTCCGCTAGTCGTGCCTGTATTATCGCCTGCCATGGTCAAGGCCGGACGCCTTGGTACGGAGCCATTACCGGATCGCATGATATTTCTCCAGGACATCAAATATGACCCAAGGAACCAAAACCAATGCTTCGAAATGAACAAATTATATTTTTTGGCATTTTATGGCAATTAAACTGGAATTCCGGCAGTCGTGCCTGTATTATCGCCTCCCATGGTCCAGGCCGGACTCCTTGGTACGGAGCCGGTACCGGGTCACATGATATTTGTCCGGGATATGAAATATGACCCAAGGAACCATAACCAACGCTTTGAAATGATCAAGTTACATGTTTTGGAATTTTATGGCAATTAAACTGAAATTCCGCCAGTCTTGCCTCTATTATCGCCTGCCAAGGTCCAGGCCGGACGCCTTGGTACAAAGACGGTACCGGATCGCATGATATTTCTCCAGGACATCAATACGACCCACAAAACCATAACGAAATCTTTGAAATGAT
The DNA here is from genome assembly GCA_005239505.1 of Nicotiana paniculata. Lineage (NCBI taxonomy): Eukaryota > Viridiplantae > Streptophyta > Magnoliopsida > Solanales > Solanaceae > Nicotiana > Nicotiana paniculata. The sequence goes on from ML366082.1 coordinate 25,498, forward strand.
CAAGTTATATTTTTTGCATTTTATGGCAATTAAACTGGAATTTCGCCAGTCGTGCCTACATTATCGCCATCCATGGTCCATGCCGGACGCCTTGGTATGGAGCCGGCACCGGATCGCATGATATTTTTTCGGGACATCAAATACAAACCAAGGAACCATAACCAACTCTTCGAAATGATCAAGTTACATTTTTTGGAATTTTATGGAAATTAAACTGGAATTCCGCCAGGTCGTGCTTGTATTATCGCCTGCCATGGTCCAGGCCGGACGTCGTGGTACGGAGATGGTACCGGATCTCATGATATTTGTCCGGGACATCAAATACGACCCAAGGAACCCTAACCAACGCTTTGAAATGATCAAGTTACATTTTTTTGAATTTTATGGCAATTAAACTGAAATTCCGCCAGTCCTGCCTCTATTATCGCCTGCCATGGTCCAGGCTGGACGCCTTGGTACAGAGACGGTACCGGATCGCATGATATTTCTTCAGGACATCAAATACGACCCACAGAACCATAACCAACGCTTTGAAATTATCAAGTTACATTTTTTGGCATTTTATGGCAATTAAACTGGAATTTCGCCAGTCGTGCCTATATTATCGCCATCCATGGTCCATGCCGGACGCCTTGGTATGGAGCCGGCACTGGATCGCATGATATTTTTCCGGGACATCACATACAACCCAAGGAACCATAACCAACTCTTCGAAATGATCAAGTTACATTTTTTGGAATTTTATGGCAATTAAACTAGAATTCCGCCAGGTCATGCTTGTATTATCGCCTGCCATGGTCCAGGCCAGACAACGTGGTGCGGAGCCGGTACCGGATCTCATGATATTTGTCCGGGACATCAAATATGACCCAAGGAACCATAACCAACGCTTCGAAATGATCAAGCTACATTTTTTGGCATTTATTGAAATTAAACTGGAATTTCGCCAGTCGTGTCTGTATTATCGCCATCCATGGTCCATGCCGGACGCCTTGGTATGGAGCTGGCACCGGATCGCATGATATTTTTTCGGAACATCAAATACAACCCAAGGAACCATAACCAATTCTTCGAAATGATTAAGTTACATTTTTGGCATTTTATGGCAATTAAACTGAAATTCCACCAAGTCGTGCTTGTATTATCGCCTGCCATTGTCCAGGCTGGACGCCGTGGTACGTAACGGTACCGAATCGCATGATATTTTTCCAGGACATCAAATATGACCCAAGGAACCATAATCAAAACTTCAAAATGATCAAGTTACATTGTTTGGCATTTTATGGCAATTAAACTGAAATTCCACCACGTCGTGCTTGTATTATCGCCTGCCATTGTCCAGGCTGGACGCCGTGGTACGTAACGGTACCGAATCGCATGATATTTTTCCAGGACATCAAATATGACCCAAGGAACCATAATCAAAACTTCAAAATGATCAAGTTACATTGTTTGGCATTTTATGGCAATTAAACTGAAATTCCACCACGTCGTGCTTGTATTATCGCCTGCCATTGTCCAGGCTGGACGCCGTGGTACGTAACGGTACCGAATCGCATGATATTTTTCCAGGACATCAAATATGACCCAAGGAACCATAATCAAAACTTCAAAATGATCAAGTTACATTGTTTGGCATTTTATGGCAATTAAACTGGAATTCCACCAAGTCGTGCCTTATTATCGCCTGCCATGGTCCAGGCCAGACGCCGTGGTACGTAGCCGGTACCGAATCGCATGATATTTCTCCGGGACATCAAATATGACTCTAGGAACCATAACCAAAACTTCGAAATGATCAAGTTAGCTTTTTTCGCTTTTTAAGGAAATTAAACTTGAATTCCGCAAATCGTGCCTGTATTATTGCCATCCGTGGTCCAGGCCGGATGCCTTGGTATGGATCCGGTACCGGATCGCATGATATTTGTCCGGGACATCAAATACAACCCAAGAAACCATAACCAACTCTTCGAAAGGATCAAGTTACATTTTTTGTCATTTTATGACAATTAAACTAGAATTCCGCCAAGTTGTGCCTGCATTATCGCCTTCCATGGTCCAGGCCGGACGCCTTGGTACGTAGCCGGTGCCGAATTGCATGATATTGTCCGAGACATCAAATACAACCTAAGGATTCATAACCAACGATTCAAAATGATCAAGTTACATTTTTGGGAATTTTATGGCAATTAAACTGGAATTCCGCCACCCGTGCATGTATTATCGCCTGCCATGGTCCAGGACGGATGCCTTGGTACGGAGCCGGTACCGAATATCATGATATTTTTCTGGAACATCAAATATGACCCAAGGAACCATAACCAATGCTTCAAAATGATCAACTTACATTTTTTTGTATTTTATGGCAATTAAACTGGAATTCCGTCAGTCCTGCCTGTATTTGCGCCTGCCATGGTCCAGGCCGGACGCCTTGGTACAAAGACAGTACCGGATCGCATGATATTTCTCCAGGACATCAAATACGACCCACAGAACCATAACCAACGCATTGAAATGATAAAGTTACATTTTTGGCATTTTATGGCAATTAAACTGGAATTCCGATAGTCGTGCATGTATTATCGCCTACCATGGTCCAGGCCGGACGCCTTGGTATAGAGACGGTACCGGATTGCATGATATTTTTCCAGGACATCAAATACGACCCACAAAACCATAACCAACGCTTTGAAATGATCAAGTTACATTTTTTGGCATTTTATGGTAATTAAACTGGAATTTCACCAGTCGTGCCTGTATTATCGCCATCCATGGTCCAGGCCGGACGCCTTGGTATAGATCCAGCACCGGATCGCATGATATTTTTCTGGGACATCAAATAATACCCAAGGAACCATAACCAACTCTTCAAAATGATCAAGATACATTTTTTGGCATTTTATGGCAATTAAACTGGAATTCCGCCAAGTCGTGCTTGTATTATCGCCTGCCATGGTCCAGGCTGGACGCCGTGGTACGTAACCGGTACCAAATCGCATGATATTTGTCCGGGACATCACATATGACCCAAGGAACCATAACCAAAACTTCGAAATGATCAAGTTACATTTTTTGGCATTTTATAGCAATTAAACTGGAATTTTGCCAAGTCGTGCCTTTCTTATCGCCTGCCATTGTCCAGGCCGAACACCGTGGTACGTAGCCGACACCGAATCACATGATATTTGTCCGGGTCATCAAATATTACCCTAGGAACCATAACCAAAACTTTGAAATGATCAAGTTACATTTTTTGGCTTTTTATGGCAATTAAACTAGAATTCAGCCAGTCGTGCCTGTATTATCGCCATCCATGGTCCAGGCCGGACGCCTTGGTATGGATCCGGTACTGGATCGCATGATATGTGTCCGGGACATCAAATACAACCGAAGAAACCATAACCAACTCTTCGAAAGGATCACGTTACAACTTTTGGAATTTTATAGCAATTAAACTAGAATTCCCCCAAGTCGTGCATGCATTATCGCCTTCCATGGTCCAGGCCGGATGCCTTGGTACGTAGCCGGTACCTAATCGCATGATATTTGTCTGGGACATCAAATACAACCCAAGGATTTATAACCAACGCTTCGAAATGATTAAGTTACATTTTTTGGAATTTTATGGAAATTAAACTGGAATTCCCCCAGCCGTGCCTGCATTATTGCCTGCCATAGTCCAGGCCGGACGCCTTGGTATGGAGCCGGTTCCGGATCAAATGATATTTATCCAGGTCATCCAATACGACCCAAGGAACCATAACCAACGCTTCAAAATGATCAAGTAACATGTTTTGGCATTTTATGGCAATTAAACAGGAATTCCGCCAGTCGTGCCTTTATTATTGCCTGCCATGGTCCAGGCCGGACTCCTTGGTACGGAGCCGGTACCGGATATCATGATATTTGTCCGGGACATCAAATACGACCAAAGGAACCATAACCAACGCTTCGAAGTGATCAAGTTAAATTTTTTGGTGTTTTATGGCAATTAAACTGGAATTCCGCTAGTCATGCCTATATTATCGCCTGCCATGGTGCAGACCAGACGCCTTGGTACGCTGCCGGTACCGGATCTCATGATATTTTTCCGGGACATCAAATACGACCCAAGTAACCATAACCAACGCTTCGCAATGATCAAGTTACCTTTTTATGCATTTTATGGAAATTAAACTGGAATTCCGTTAGTCGTGCATGTATTATCGCCTACCATGGTCCAGGCTGGATGCCTTGGTACGGAGCCAGTACCAGATCACATGATTTTTGTCCGGGATATGAAATATGACCCAAGGAACCATAATCAATGCTTCAAAATGATCAAGTTACATTTTTTGGCATTCTATGGAATTTAAACTGGAATTCTGCCAGTCATTCCTGTATTGGTGCCTGCCATGGTCCAGGCCGGACGCCTTGGTACGGGGCCGGTATCGGATCACATGATATTTGTCCTGGACATCAAATACGATCCAAGGAACCATAACTAACGCTTCGAAATGATCAAGTTACATTATTTGGAATTTTATCGAAATTAAATTGGAATTCCACCAATCGTGCCTGTATTATCGCCTGCCATGGTCCAGGCCAGACGCCTTGGTACGGAGCCGGTACCAGGTCACATGATATTTGTCCGGGACATTAATCATGACTCAAGGAACTATAACCACGCTTCGAAATGATCAAGTTACATTCTTTGGCATTTTATGGCAATAAAACATGAATTCCGCCAGTCGTGCCTGTATTAGCGTCTGCCATGGTCCAGGCCGGACGCCTTGGTACGCAGCTGGTACCGGATCGTATGATATTTGTCCTGGACATCAAATACAACCCAAGGAACCATAACCAACTCTTCAAAATGATCAAGTTACATTTTTTGGCATTTTATGGCAATTAAACTCGAATTCCGCAAGTCGTGCATGTGTTATCGCCTGCCATGGTCCAGGCCGGACGCCTTGGTACGGAGATGGTACTAGGTCGCATGATTTTTTTGGGGGACATTAAATATGACCCAAGGAACCATAACCAACGCTTCGAAACGATCAATTTACTTTTTTTGGCATTTTATGTCAATTAAATTGGAATTCCAACAGTCGTGCCTGTATTAGCGCCTGCCATGGTCCAGGCCAGACGCCTTGGTACGGAGCTGGTACCGGATCGCATGATATTTGTCCTGGACATCAAATAAGACCCAAGGAACCATAACCAACGCTTCGAAATGATCAAGTTACATTTTATGGCAATTAAACTAGAATTCCACCAGTCGTGCCTGTATTATAGCCTGCCATGGTCCAGGCCAGACGCCTTGGTACAGAGCCAGTACCGGGTCACATGATATTTGTTCGGGACATTAAATATGACCCAAGGAACTATAACCAACACTTCGAAATGATCAAGTTATATTCTTTGGCATTTTATGGCAATAAAACTTGAATTCCGCCAGTCGTGCCTGTATTAGCTCTTACCATGGTCCAGGCCGGACACCTTGGTACGCAGCTGGTACCAGATCACATGATATTTGTCCGAGACATCAAATATGAAACAAGGAACCATAAACAACGCTTCAAAATGATTAGTTTACATTTTTTGGCATTTTATGGAAATTAAACTGGAATTCTAACAGTCGTGCATGTATTATCGCCTACCATGGTCCAGGCCAGAAGCCTTGGTACAGAGCCGGTATCGGATCTCATGATATTAGCCCGGGATATGAAATATGACCCAAGGAACCATAACCAATGCTTCGAAATGATCATGTTACATTTTTTTGCGTTTTATGGCAATTAAATTGGAATTCCAGCAGTCATGCCTGTATTATCGCCTGCCATGGTTCAGGTCGGACTCCTTGGTACGGAGTCGGTACCGACTCGGTACGGAGTCGGTACCGACTTGGTACGGAGTCGGTACCGAATCTCATGATATTTGTTCGAGACATCAAATACGACACACGGAACCATAACCAACGCTTCGAAATAATCAAGTTACATTTTTGGCATTTTATGGCAATTAAATTGGAATTGCGCCAGTCGTGCCTGTATTACCGCCTGCCATAGTCTAGGCCGGACGCCTTGGTACGGAGCCGGTACCGGATCGCATGATATTTCTCCGGGACATCAAATACGACCATAGGAACAATAACAAACGCTTCTAAATGATCAAGTTACATTTTTTGGAATTTTATTGCAATTACACTTGAATTCTGCCAATCGTGTATGTATTATCGCCTGCCATGGTCCAGGCCAGACGCCTTGGTACAGAGTCGGTACCGGATCACATGATATTTCTCCGAGACATCATATACGACCCAAGGAACCATAACCAATGCTTCAAAATAATTAAGTTACATTTTATGGTATTTTATGGCAATTAAATTGGAATTCCGTCAGTCGTGCCTGTATTATCGCTTGCCATGGTCCAGGCCAGACGCCTTGGTACAGAGTCGGTACCGGATCACATGATATTTGTCCGGGACATCAAATATGACCCAAGGAACCATAACCAACGCTACGAAATGATCATGTTACGTTATTTTGAATTTTATGGCAATTAAACTAGAATTCCGCCAGTCGTGCCTGTATTATCGCCATCCATGGTCCAGGCCGGATGCCTTGGTATGGATCCGGTACCGGATTGCATGATATTTTTACGTGACATCAAATAATAGCTAAGAAACCATAACCAAGTCTTTGAAAGGATCAAGAAATATTTGTTGGCATTTTATGGTAATTAAACTGGAATTTCGCCAAGTCGTGCCTGTATTATTGCCTGCCATGGTCCAGGCCGGACGCCTTGGTACGTAGCCGGTACCGAGTCGCATGATATTTTTCCGGGCCATCAAATACGACCCAATAAACCATAACCAACGCTTGGTAATGATCAAGTTACATTTTTTGGAATTTTATGGCAATTAAACTGGAATTCCGCCAGTTGTGCCTGTAAAATCGCCTGCCATAGTCCAGGCCGGACTCCATAGTACAGAGCTGGTACCGGATCGCATGATATTTCTCTGGAAGATCAAATGCGACCCAAGGAACCATAACCAACGCTTCGAAATGATCAAGTTACATTTTTGGCATTTTATGGAAATTAAACTGGATTTCAGCCAGTCGTGGATGTAATATCGCCTGCCATGGTCCAGGCCGGACGCCGTGGTACGTAGCCAGTATCGAATCACATGATATTTTTCGGGACATCAAATATGAACCAAGTAACCATAACCAACGCTTCAAAATGATCAAGTTACATTTTTTGTATTTTATGGCAATTAAATTGGAATTCCGTCAGTCGTGGATGTAATATCGCCTGCCACGGTCCAGGCCGGACTCCTTCGTACGGAGGAGGTACCGAATCTCATGATATTTGTCCGAGAAATCAAATACGACAGAAGGAACCATAACCAACGCTTCAAAATTATCAAGTTACATTTTTTTGCATTTTATGGCAATTAAACTGGAATTCCGCTAGTTGTGCCTGTATTATCGCCTGCCATGGTCCAGGCCGTACGCCTTCGTACGGAGACGATACCGAGTCGCATGATATTTGTCCGGGACATCAAATATGACCCAAGGAACCATAACCAATGCTTCGAAATGATCAAGTTATATTTTTTGGCATTTTATGGCTATTAAACTGGAATTCCGCCAGTCACGCCTGTATTATCGCCATCCATGGTTCAGGCTGGACGCCTTGGTATGAAACCGGTACCGGATCGTATGATATTTTTCCGGCAGATCAAATACGACCCAAGGAACCATAACCAATGCTTCGAAATGATCAAGTTATATTTTTTGGCATTTTATGGCAATTAAAGTGGAATTCCGCCAGTTGTGCTTGTATTATCGCCTGCCATGGTCCAGGCCGGACGCCTTGGTACGGAGACGATACCGGGTCGCATGATATTTGTCCGGGACATCAAATATGACCCAAGGAACCATAACCAATGCTTCGAAATGATCAAGTTACATTTTTTGGCATTTTACAGCAATTAAACTGGAATTCCGCCAGTCGAGCCTCTATTATCGCCTACCATGGTCCAGGCCGGACGCCTTGGTACAGAACCGGTACCGGATTGCATGATATTTGTCCAGGACATCAAATACGACCCACGAAACCATAACCAACGCTTAGGAATGATCAAATTACATTTTTTGGCATTTTATGGCAACTAAACTGGAATTTCGCTAGTCATGCCTATATTATCGCCTGCAATGGTGCATGTCGGACTTCTTGGTATGCTGCCGGTACCTGATCTCATGATATTTTTCCGGGACATCAAATACGACCCAAGTAACCATAACCAACGCTTCGCAATGATCAAGTTACCTTTTTTGGCATTTTGTGGAAATTAAACTGGAATTCCGTTAGTCGTGCATGTATTATCGCCTGCCATGGTCCAGGCTGGATGCCTTGGTACGTAGCCAGTACCGAATCACATGATATTTGTCCTGGATATCAAATATGACCCAAGGAACCATAATCAATGCTTCGAAATGATCAAGTTACATTTTTTTGGCATTCTATGGAATTTAAACTGGAACTCTGCCAGTCGTTCCTGTATTAGTGCCTGCCATGGTCCAGGCCGGACGCCTTGGTACGGGGCCGGTATCGGATCACATGATATTTGTCCTGGACATCAAATACGATCCAAGGAACCATAACTAACGCTTCGAAATGATCAAGTTACATTATTTGGCATTTTATGGAAATTAAATTGGAATTCCACCAATCGTGCCTGTATTATCGCCTGCCATGGTCCAGGCCAGACTCCTTGGTACGGAGCCGGTACCAGGTCACATGACATTTGTCCGGGACATTAAATATGACCCAAGGAACTATAACCAACGCTTCAAAATGATCAAGTTACATTCTTTGGCATTTTATGGCAATAAAAGTTGAATTCCGCCAGTCCTGCCTGTATTAGCGTCTGCCATGGTCCAGGCCGGACGCCTTGGTACGCAGCTGGTACCGGATCGTATGATATTTGTCCTGGACATCAAATACAACCCAAGGAACCATAACCAACTCTTCAAAATGATCAAGTTACATTTTTTGGCATTTTATGGCAATTAAACTCGAATTCCGCAAGTCGTGCCTGTGTTATCGCCTGCCATGGTCCAGGCCGGACGCCTTGGTACGGAGATGGTACTGGGTCGCATGATTTTTTTGGGGGACATTAAATATGACCCAAGGAACCATAACCAACGCTTCGAAATGATCAATTTAAATTTTTTGGCATTTTATGTCAATTAAATTGGAATTCCGACAGTCGTGCCTGTATTAGCGCCTGCCATGGTCCAGGCCAGACGCCTTGGTACGGAGCTGGTACCGGATCGCATCATATTTGTCCTGGACATCAAATACGACCCAAGGAACCATAACGAACGCTTCGAAATGATCAAGTTACATTTTATGGCAATTAAACTAGAATTCCACCAGTCGTGCCTGTATTATCGCCTGCCATGGTCCAGGCCAGACGCCTTGGTACGGAGCCAATACCGGGTCACATGATATTTGTCCGGGACATTAAATATGACCCAAGGAACTATAACCAACACTTCGAAATGATCAAGTTACATTCTTTGGCATTTTATGGCAATAAAACTTGAATTCCGCCAGTCGTGCCTGTATTAGCTCCTGCCATGGTCCAGGCCGGACACCTTGGTACGCAGCTGGTACCAGATCACTTGATATGTCCTAGACATCAAATATGGAACAAGGAACCATAAACAACGCTTAAAAATGATTAGTTTACATTTTTTGGCATTTTATGGCAATTAAACTGGAATTCCCACAGTCGTGCATGTATTATCGCCTGCCATGGTCCAGGCCAGAAGCCTTCGTACAGAGCTGGTATCGGGTCTCATGATATTAGTCCGGGATATGAAATATGACCCAAGGAACCATAACCAATGCCTCGAAATGATCATGTTACATTTTTTGGCGTTTTATGGTAATTAAATTTGAATTCCAGCAGTCATGCCTGTATTATCGCCTGCCATGGTCCAGGTCGGACTCCTTGGTACGGAGTCGGTACCGACTTGGTACGGAGTCGGTACTAACTTGGTACGGAGACGGTACCGAATCTCATGATATTTGTCCGAGACATGAAATACGACACACGGAACCATAACCAACACTTCGAAATAATCAAGTTACATTTTTGGCATTTTAGGGCAATTAAATTGGAATTCCGCCAGTCGTGCCTGTATTACCGCCTGCCATAGTCCAGGCCGGACGCCTTGGTACGGAGCCGGTACCGGATCACATGATATATCTCCGGGAAATCAACTACGACCACATGAACCATAACAAAAGCTTCTAAATGATCAAGTTACATTTTTTGGCATTTTATTGCAATTACACTTGAATTCTGCCAATCGTGTATGTATTATCGCCTGCCATGGTCCAGGCCGGACGCCTTGGTACGGAGCTAGTACCGGATCACATGATATTTCTCCGAGACATCATATACGACCCAAGAAACCATAACCAACGCTTCAAAATAATTAAGTTACATTTTTTGTCATTTTATGGCAATTAAATTGGAATTCCGTCAGTCGTGCCTGTATTATCGCCTGCCATGGTCCAGGCCAGACGCCTTGGTACAGAGTCGGTACCGGATCAAATGATATTTGTCCGGGACATCAAATATGACCCAAGGAACCATAACCAACGCTACGAAATGATCAGGTTACATTATTTTGAATTTTATGGCAATTAAACTGGAATTCCGCCAGTCGTGCCTGTATTATCGCCATCCATGGTCCAGGCCGGATGCCTTGGTATGGATCCGGTACCGGATCGCATGATATTTTTACGTGACATCAAATAATAGCTAAGAAACCATAACCAAGTCTTTGAAAGGATCAAGAAATATTTTTTGGCATTTTATGGTAATTAAACTGGAATTTCGCCAAGTCGTGTCTGTATTATCGCCTGCCATGGTCCAGGCCGGACGCCTTGGTACGTAGCCGGTACCGAGTCGCATGATATTTTTCCGGGACATCAAATACGACCCAATAAACCATAACCAACGCTTGGTAATGATCAAGTTACATTTTTTGGAATTTTATGGCAATTAAACTAGAATTAAGCCAGTTGTGCCTGTAAAATCGCCTGCCATAGTCCAGGCCGGACGCCATAGTACAGAGCTGGTACCGGATCACATGATATTTCTCCGGAAGATCAAACACGACCCAAGGAACCATAACCAACGCTTCGAAATGATCAAGTTACATTTTTGGCATTTTATGGAAATTAAACTGGAATTCAGCCAGTCGTGGATGTAATATCGCCTGCCATGGTCCAGGCCGGACGCCGTGGTACGTAGCCAGTATCGAATCACATGATATTTTTACGGGACATCAAATATGAACCAAGTAACCATAAACAATGCTTCAAAATGATTAGGTTACATTTTTTGGTATTTTATGGCAATTAAACTGGAATTCCGTCAGTCGTGGATGTAATATCGCCTGCCATGGTCCAGGCCGGACTCCTTCGTACGGAGGAGGTACCGAATCTCATGATATTTGTCCGAGAAATCAAATACGACATAAGGAACCATAACCAACGCTTCAAAATTATCAAGTNAGCCGTACGCCTTCGTACGGAGCCGATACCGAGTCGCATGATATTTGTCCGGGACATCAAATATGACTCAAGGACCCATAACTAATGCTTCGAAATGATCAAGCTACATTTTTTGGTATTTTATGGCTATTAAACTGGAATTCCGCCAGTCACGCTTGTATTATCGCCATCCATGGTTCAGGCCGGACGCCTTGGTATGAAACCGGTACCGGATCGCATGATATTTTTCCGAGAGATAAAATACGACCCAAGGAACCATAACCAATTCTTCGAAATGATCAAGTTATATTTTTTGGCATTTTATGGCAATTAAACTGGAATTCCGCAAGTCGTGCCTGTATTATCGCCTGCCATGGTCCAGGCCGGACGCCTTGGTACGGAGCCGATACCGGGTCGCATGATATTTTTTCGGGACATCAAATATGACCCAAGGAACCATAACCAACGCTTCGAAATGATCAAGTTACATTTTTTGGCATTTTACGGCAATTAAACTGGAATTCCGCCAGTCGAGCCTCTATTATCGCCTACCATGGTCCAGGCCGGACGCCTTGGTACAGAACCGGTACCGGATTGCATGATATTTGTCCAGGACATCAAATACGACCCACGGAACCATAACCAACGCTTAGAAATGATCAAATTATATTTTTTTGCATTTTATGGCAATTAAACTGGAATTTCTCCAGTCGTGCATGTATTATCGCATGCCATGGTCAAGGTCGGACGCCTTGGTACGGAGCCGGTACCGGACCGTATGATATTTGTTCGGGATATCAAATATGACCCAAGGAACCATAACCTACGCTTCGAAATGACCAAGTTATATTTTTTGGCATTTTATGGAACTTAAACTGGAATTCCGCCAAGTCGTGCCTTTATTATTGCCTGCCATGGTCCAGGCCCGACGGCGTCGTACGTAGCCAGTACCGAATCACATGATATTTTTACGGGACATCAAATATGACCCAAGTAACCATAACCAACTCTTGGTAATGATCAAGTTACATTTTTTTGGAATTTTATGGCAATTAAACTGGAATTCCGCCAGCTGTGCCTGTAAAATCGCCTGCCATAGTCCAGGCCGGACGCCATAGTACAGAGCTGGTACCGGATCGCATGATATTTCTCTGAAAGATCAAATACCACCCAAGTAACCATAACCAACGCTTCTAAATGATCAAGTTACATGTTTGGCATTTTATGGAAATTAAACTGGAATTCAGCTAGTCGTGGATGTAATATCGCCTGCCATGGTCCAGGCCGGATGCCGTGGTACGTAGCCAGTACCGAATAACATGATATTTTTACGGGAGATCAAATATGACCCAAGTAACCATAATCAATGCTTCGAAATGATGAAGTTACATTTTTTGGTATTTTATGGCAATTAAACTGGAATTCCGTCAGTCGTGGATGTAATATCGCCTGCCATGGTCCAGGCCAAACTCCTTGGTACGGAGGCGGTACCGAATCTCATGATATTTGTCTGAGAAATCAAATACGACATAAGGAACCATAACCAATGCTTCGAAATTATCAAGTTACATTTTTTGGCATTTTATGGCAATTAAACTGGAATTCCGCTAGTCGTGCCTGTATTATCGCCTGCCATGGTCCAGGCCGGACGCCTTCGTACGGAGCCGATACCGAGTCGCATGATGTTTGTCCGGGACATCAAATATGACCCAAGGAACCATAACTAACGCTTCGAAATGATCAAGTTGCATTCTTTGGCATTTTATGGCAATTAAACTAGAATTCCGCCAGTCGTGCCTGTATTATCGCCTGCCATGGTTCAGGCCGGACGCCTTGGTATGAAACCGGTACCGGATCGCATGATATTTTTTCGGGAGATCAAATACGACCCAAGGAACCATAACCAACGCTTCGAAATGACCAAGATATATTCTTTGGCATTTTATGGCAATTAAACTAGAATTCCGCCAGTCGTGCCTGTATTATCGCCTGCCATGGTTCAGGCCGGACGCCTTTGTTCGGGGCCGATACCGGGTCGAATGATATTTGTCCGGGACATCAAATATGACCCAAGGAACCATAACCAATGCTTCGAAATGATCAAGTTACATTTTTTGGCATTTTATGGCAATTAAACTGGAATTCCGCCAGTCGAGCCTCTATTATCGCCTGCCATGGTCCAGGCCGGACGCCTTGGTGAAAAACCGGTACCGGATTGCATGATATTTGTCCAGGAAATCAAATACGACCACGGAACCATAACCAATGCTTAGAAATGATCAAATTACATTTTTTGGCATTTGATGGCAATTAAACTGGAATTTCTCTAGTCGTGCATGTATTATCGCCTGCCATGGTCAAGGCCGGAAGCCTTGGTACGGAGCCGGTACCGGACCGTATGATATTTGTTCGGGATATCAAATATGACCCAAGGAACCATAACCAATGCTTCGAAATGATCAAGTTACATTTTTTGGCATTTTATGGCAATTAAACTGGAATTCCGCTAGTCGTGCCTGTATTATCGCCTGCCATGGTCCAGGCCGGACGCCTTGTTAGTGAGCCAGTAACGGGTCGCATGATATTTGTCCGGGACATCAAATATGACCCAAGGAACCATAACTTACGTTTCGAAATTATCAAGTTACATTTTTTGGCATTTTATGTCAATTAAACCGGAATTTCACCAATTCGTGCTTGTATTATCGCCTGCGATGGTCCAGGCCGGACGCCGTGGTACGGAGCCGTTATCGGATCGCATGATATTTTTCCGGGACATTAAATACTACCCATGGAACCATAACCAACGCTTCGAAATGATTAAGTTACATTTTTTGGCATTTTATGGCAATTAAACTGGAATTCCGCCAAGTCGTGCTTGTATTATCGCCTGCCATGGTCCAGGCCGGACGCCTTGGTATGGAGCCGTTATCAGATCGCATGATATTTTTCCGGGACATTAAATACGACCCAAGGAACCATAACCAATGCTTCGAAATGATCAAGTTGCATTTTTTGCATTTTATGGCAATTAAACTGGAATTCCGTCAGTCGTGCATGTATTATCGCTAGCCAGGGTCCAGGCCAGACGCTTTGGCACGGAGCCAGTACCGGACCGCATGATATTTAATCGGGATATCAAATATGACCCAAGGAACCATAACCAACACTTCGAAATGATTAAGTTACATTTTTTGGCATTTTATGGCAATTAAACTGGAAATCCACCAAGTCATGCCTTTATTATCGCCATCCATGTTACAAGCCGGACATTGTAGTACGTAGATGGTACCGAATCGCATTTCATTTGTCCGGGACATCAAATAAAACCAAAGGAACCATAACCAACGCTTCAAAATGATCAAGTTACATTTTTTGGCCTTTTATGGCAATTAAATTGGAATTCCGCCAGCCGTGCCTGTATTATCGCCTGCCATAGTCCAGGCCGGACGCCTTGGTACGGAGCCGGTACCGGATCACACGATATTTCTCCGAGACATTAAATAATACCCAAGTAACCACAACATATGCTTCGAAATGATCAAGTTACATTTTTTTGCAATTTATGGCTATTAAACTGGAATTCCGCCAGTCGTGCCTGTATTATCGCCATCAATCGTCCAGGCCGGACGCCTTAGTATGGAACCGGTACCGGATCGCATGATATTTTTTCGGGACATCAAATATGACCCAAAGAACCATAACCAACGCTTCGAAATGATCAAGTTACATTTTTTAGCATTTTATATTTATTAAACTGGAATTCCGCCAGTCGTGCCTGTATTATCGCCATCCATGGTCCAGGCCGGACGCCTTGGTATGGAGCCGGTATCGGATCACATCATATTTTTCCGGGACATAAAATACAACCCAAGGAACAATAACCAACTCTTCGAAATGATCAAGTTACATGTTTTGGCATTTTATGGCAATTAAACTGGAATTCCGCCAAGTCGTGCTTGTATTATCGCCTGCCATGTTCCAAGCCGGACATTCTAGTACGTAGATGGTACCGAATCGCATTTCATTTGTCCGGGACATCAAATAAAACCAAAGGAACCATAACCAACGCTTCAAAATGATCAAGTTACATTTTTTGGCCTTTTATGGCAATTAAACTGGAATTCCGCCAGTCGTGCCTGTATTATCGCATGCTGATGCGATACTAAATTGCATAGTCTAGCATGTGATATACCTTACATTTAAGGTGCTTTAATGATAAAAATACACTTGTTATGTGCTTAATGGAGTTTATTTTATGTGTAGGTGAATTGGAGATGGAAACGGAGCTAAAGGGATGCAAATACGTCGAAAATACGCAAAAGGAGACGCCCTGGCGATAGCCGGGCGTTTTCCCCCTAAAGCCTGGCACCCCCTGGTGTTAGGGCGGCGTTTTCCCCATAAATCCTGGTACCCCCTGGCGTTAGGGGGGCGTTAGGGCCCTAACGCCAGGCCTGCCCTGGCTTTAGGGGTGCGTTAGAGCCCAAACGCCCAGGGTCCCCAGTTTCGCCTAAGTCCGAGTTTTGACGAGTTAAGTGTTTCCCGGTTGAAATAGAAGTCTCCTACATGGTTAGGGTTCGCCCTAAACATATCAATAGACACCAAACAACATAATTTGAGGAGGATTCGAAGCCACAGAGAGAATTCAGAAGGATTCAACAAGAAAACACCATAG
>ML366086.1:0-107398 GCA_005239505.1 Nicotiana paniculata
AATTGATTTATTGGGATTTTTATAGGACGATACGGCGAGTAAAAATCACATGCTCACAATGTGTACACACAACATGATAGAAAAGAGAAGCAGAAGAAAGGCAAGCATTTTACTAGAAAAAGAGAGTTCTTGATTGATAATTTTAAAAATAACAAGACTTTTCATTACAGCAAATGCGAGTTTAGCCTGTTTGAAACATGAGCAGTACAAGTGAATTCCAATCACACCACCACAAAAAAAAAAAAGAAACAACTACCACAATCATCAAAACAACAAGATAAACTGGTTACTGAAGGGTTTTCTTAGGGGGCACTGGAGGAGGAAGGCTTGGAAGAGGCAACAAGGGTTTTGAGAATAAGATCCATCCGAGCATTGGCGGACATTTGCTCTTAAAGCAGTTTCTCCCTTAGGTTCTCCACTTGTTGCCAGAGCTCAATATTTTCCTTAGATAGACGAGCAACTTCTTTATTAGAAGAGCTAGAAGTACCAGATGCTCCCACAACCTGACTAAGCTGAGTCTCAAGAATGGTATTCCTTGCCTTCAACTTTCGGATTTCTTCTGCAGTGTTGTTCTGAGCGTTGATGAGCTGAGAAATCGTTGAAGTGCTCCCCATTCCACCCAACTTTTTTTCTTCCAGAGTGGTCTTTGAGAAGGTTTGTTTCCTGGTTCCCATTTTCGGATTGCCCAAGGGTACATTGAAGAACTTGAAGACCCGTGTGAGAAGAAACCCATACAGAAACCCATGGTTCCCATCTTTAAAACGTGCCACTTTCTGCATGTGCTCGATCATAATGGCCAGTAAGTCTATAGAATGGAACTCATCGAGTGCCTCCATTATGTACATATCATACTTAGAAGTAATGAACCTCCTATCAGCACAGGGAAGCAGAACCTTATTAACCAATTCAAATAGAAGTTGGTACACAGGAAGCAAGGCCTTCTTGTGTACCCGTTCCCCATGCTGAACAGATTTCTCCTTCACAATGGCACGCCTGAAATTTGATTCACAAGCACCCCTTATAGATGACAACCCTTCAGATGGGACTTTGAGAATGTTCCCCAACACAGAAGCATCCAACACCATATCCACTCTATTGACTAACACACAGATGTGGTCACCTTCAACAATGAAAAGGCTCGCATAAAAGCTTTGAACCTCATCCTCATAAACTTTGGGCACATCTTCCTTGAACAGATGGCCCCGATGTTGAAACTCCACCATCTCTAAAATCTGTTTCATTCCCTCCATTTCTGAAATTTCTGGGTCAAACATACGACCCCGCAACACTTTTTGATATCTCAACCTTTCTTGTCCCAGCACACTGTCACTTTTCACCTTCTTTGCAGAACCGGTTCCCCAATAGTTTCCCACTTTCTCTTTCCAGACTTTGCAACAGACTTCCCTTTACCACTTGATTATACCAGAATGTCATCCTCAGACACATATGCCTCCTCCACAACTTGCTTAGACTTGGCACCACTTTTCACAGACTTTTTACTTGATTTTTCAACAGCTTCCTTTGAAGCACTTTCAATGGGTTGTTTCTTTTTCTTGGATCTCTTCATTAAGGAAATTTGTTCCTCCTGAGTATCCTCATCTACTACTATTACTGGAATAGTTTTGTCACACATAATTTCCCCCTCTTTCATCAGCCTCTTCTTTTTCTTCTTGCTACTCCTCCTGCTTTTCTTTAGGGCAAACCCAAAAGCCTACTTCTTTTGCAACCTCGTAGTAGGTCGCTTAGAAGGGGCTCAGGAGTGACTACTGGCTTTCTGATCTTAAAGCGAGCACTAAGAACCACATCATCCTGATCATCCTCTTCACTAGGTTTTTCAACTGGAGAGATAGATTCCAATGGCTCAGTGTGACCTGTTTCCTCAGGTGTGGGATCAGTTTCATTAGTAGGGCTCCTAGTAGCTTCTTCTAGTGCAGGAGGTTCAAAGAGCATCATCGTTCCTTCCTCTCCTATGAGTAGAGTTTCTTCCCTCTAAGACTCAGGCAGTGTAGAAGGTCCTTCACTCACCAGTCCTTCAGCAACATTGACCATTATGTTTTCTGCTGTCTCTTTTTCTTGTGATTCCATGGGAGTCACAGTGTCCAATATAGGAGAGCTTATGTACTGATCAGTGTCTTCCTCAGAGGCCTCTTTTTCTTGATGAGATACACACTCTTTTTCACCTTTGTTCTGGTCTTAGAGAGTATAAGGCAATAGAGAAGAAACAACGTCTACTTTTGGGTCTTCTGAGTCCTCAACACTTGCGGAAGGAATAGGGTTAGACTGAGTTTTGAGAGAAATGGGAGAGGAAAGAGAATCAGGCTTGGACATATTGGTGTTAGTATTGACAGAAAAGAAGCTATTTGGTGGTGGTTCTAGAGTAGTGGAAGAGGCGAGGATGTTGTCCTCCACAGTGGGTAGGGAAACTTGCTCTTCTGCCATGGTGGAGAATTGGTTGAAGATTCTGAAAAATGGAGAGAGGACGAAGGATTATCTTTATGAAGGGAAGAGATAATTATGAGGGAAGAGAGAAACGGGTTCTTGAAACGACGGTAGGTTTGTGGGAAGGTGTACCGTTGCAGAGGGAAGTGAAAATGATTTTAAAGAAAAGACGTGATATATAGGGTCTGAAAAGGTGGATGGCATGACAGGTAATTTTGTTTCTTTTGAGATATGCATGAGGAAAACACAAGACTACTAACATGTGGTACAAGAACCAAGTTCCTGACCGGTATTTCAAAAAGATTTTCAACTCTCTTTTGCCGCTCATGCATTGTTACTTCAGATTCTATAATCATCATGTGTGTATACCTGCAACGGTATAGAAGTGAGTTAGGCTTGGCCAGAAAACACTTTAGCTAGATTTACCTAAATGTAACTTTCATATCCATATGGAAAGGAATCAGGTTCTCAATTAGGCTTAAGTAACCCCAGTACCATCCTGTTTCTCTCAAAATGTTCCCTACCCAGAGCTTTGGTAAAGATGTCTGCAATTTGGTCTTCTGTACTACAAAACTTCATGCAAATAAGCCCCTTCTCCACATTGTCTCTGAGAAAATGATGTCTCACATCAATGTGCTTGGTTCTCTTATGCTAGACCGGGTTCTTTGCCATGTTAATTACACTGGTGTTGTCACATAGAAGAGGTACACAATCAGTGTGTACTCCAAAATCCTCCAATGGTTGTTTGATCCACAAGAGCTGCGCACAGCAAGAAGCTGCATCAACATATTCTGCTTCAGCTGTTGAGAGAGCTAAAAAAATTTGCTTCCTTGTGCCCCATGAGTTCAGACAAGTTCCTCGGAAGTGAGTCATTCCAGATGTGCTTTTCCTGTCCACCAAATAACCTGCATAGTCAGCATCAACATAACCAACAAGATTGAAATTGTCACCTGAAGGGTAATACAGAACTAGGTCCTGTGTTCCCTTAAGATACCTCAGAATCCTTTTAGCAGCCTTGAGGTGAGATTCCTTGGGATTTGATTGGAACCTTGCACATAGACCCACACTGAACACAATATCTGGCTTGTTGGAAATAAGGTAGAGTAGTGATCCAATAATGCCTCGTTACATTGTTTGATTTACAGGTGATCCAGATTCATCCATGTCCAGCTTAGTAGCAGTAGCAATAGCAGTAGGGGTATCAATCACCTTTGATGCTTCCATATCAAACCTCTTCAGAAGTTCCTTGATGTATTTCTGCTGACTGATACATGTTCCCTTCGTGGATTGCTTTACTTGGAGACCCAAGAAAAATTTTAGCTCCCCCATCATGCTCATTTCAAACTTACTTTCCATGAGTTTTGCAAATTTTTCAATAAAATATATCTTTTTCCTCCCCTGCTTGGCACTCTCATCGGACCACATAGATCCATATGAAGGATTTCAAGTGGTTTTGACGTACTGACATCCTTCTTTGGCTTAAAGGAGGACTTCACATGTTTTCCTCTAGCACATGCATCACACACTCTGTGTTCCTTGAACTTTGAGTTTGGCAATTCACGAACCAGATCCTTTTGTATCAGTTTATTCTATAGAGAGAAACTTGTATGTTCCAACCTTCTATGACATAATTTTTGCATCATCATCAACTCCTTTCAAGCAGCTCATATCACCACTTTGTAGAGACTCAAAATCAGCAACATAGATGTTCTTGTATCTTTTGGCCACTAGCACTACTTCGCCAGTTACCAGATTAGTAGTTGTGCACACTTTTGACAAGAACTCCACCTTGTTTCCCTTATCACAAATTTGAGAGACACTCAATAGACTATACTTCAGACCATTTACATAGTACACATTCTCAAATGAGTGTGAGAGAGACTTTCCAATTTTTCAATTCCGAGAATCTACACATTTTTCCCATTTTGCAAAGGATACATTCCCTCCTTGCAGGCTTTTAGTGAAAGGAAGTCCATGGTATTTCCAGTCATGTGCTTAGAGCATCCACTGTCCATAATCCATTATTGACTGGTTCCTCTCATTGTTCCCTGCACAAGGAAATCAAGGGTTAGATTTAGGAATCCAAACAAGTTTGGGTCCCTTGTAATGAGAAAAAGGATGAATAAGAGCTCTTCTAGTCCATGCAGGTAACATACATTTTTTGTGGGTGGAACCTGTTCTCTTCCAGTAGACACTTTTTCAGTAAAATTTTATTTTTTTGAACAGACTCGACTCTGGCTCGGAAATTTTCCTTGAAATGCCCATAGTTCCCGCAGTGGGTACAAAGCCAGTTATCAGGTACATTGACGTACTTTCTATGAGGGTTATAGGGAACTTTCTCCCTTTGAAACCCTATTCCCTACCTGTTTCCACCATTATTAAAGTACATGGCAGTAATTGCATCTGAGGACCAAATCCACTTGAATGATTTTTCAAGATCACTTTTTACTTTTTCCAAATCGTCTTGAAGCTGTCTATTTTCTCAAGCTCAACACACAAACTAGTTTTCATAATATTCAGCTCATTTTCAAGTTTAATATATGCCTCACTAGCAACTTCCTTTCCTTTTTCAGAATTTCCAAGCCTAGATTCAGCTTTAAGTCCCTCAATTGTTTCCTCTAGGTCTGCGATCACCACTAGAAGATCATCTCTTTCTTGCTCAGCAATGACAACTTTCTCCACTAAGGTATTCTTTTGTCTACTAACGTTCTCTATGGTTTCTTTCAAGTCAACTACAACTACCATCAGATCATCTCTTTCATGTTCTACACTAGCAATTTTTTCTGTTAGAACCTTTTTTTCATTTTTCAGATTTTCTATAATTCCTTCAGGTCAACTACACAAACCACTAAGTCATCTCTACTCTGATCAGTATCTCCTAACTCTATGGTCAAGGCATCTTTATCACTCACAAGACTATGATATGCATCAATCAATACATTAGCTAATGACATGAGTTTCTTAGGAGAACACAATTTCAGGTTCCTCTGAACATCCCTAATATCTATCTCATCATCTTCATCATCGTCTGAGTGAGCCATCAAAGCAAATATTGAATCATATTCACTTTCTTCACTTTCAACTGCCATCATGGAACTATCACCTGCATCATTTTCTTCTTCTGATTCACTGGAGGAGTCTCCCAATGCTGTGAGAGCTTGCTTCACAACATTGTCAGCTGCGTTTTTCCTTTTAAAGCATTTGTTAGGAACCAGGTTCCTCTTGGCTGCTTTATTAGAGTTGTGCTTGAAATGTTCTTGTTTCAGAAGAGGGCAGTCCTTGATGAAATGCCCGGGATTTCCACACGCATGATAGAGGTCATAATTCTTTGGTTTGCTGGAACTACCTCTCCTCGGTATACCTCCATTACTTTGAACCATTTTCTGAAACCTTCTGGTAAGGTATGCCATATCGCTATCCTCCTCACTCGAATCATTATTTTCAGCTTTGAGTACCGGGTTCTTCTCCTTCTTTGGTTCTCTTCTTTCACTGTCTTTCTTTCTCTTCATCTCATATGTTTTCAGATTCCCAACCAGCTCGTCCATAGTCAGTGTTTGCAGATCCTTGGCTTCAGTAATAACGTTCACCTTACTCTCCCAAGAGCTGGGTAACACGCTAAGAACTTTCCTCACAAGCTTGTTTCTGGGAATAATTTCACCAAGAGAGTGTAGCTCATTTATGATGGAGGCGAATATAGTATGCATGTCTTGAATGGATTCATCATCCTTCATTCTAAAGAGCTCATACTCAGTGGTGAGCATGTCGATCTTGGACTAGTTTACTTGAGTGGTTCCCTCATGTGCTGTTTGTAGAGCTTCCCATATCTCCGTAGCTGATTGAAGGGCTGAGATCCTATTATATTCATCAAGTCCTATGTCGCACACCAAGATCTTTTTGGCGCGAAAGTTCTTCTCTATAGCTTTCTTGTCGGCGTCATTGTACTCTTTCCTGGTTCTTGAAACCGTTACAGCTGGTTATCCTCCCTTATTTGTTGGGACGTATGGACCATCACAAATAACATCCCATAACTCAGAGCCTTCTGCCATTATGAAGTCATGCATTCGAGTTTTCCACTAGCCATAGTATTGTCCGTTGAATCTTGGGGGCCTGTAAGTTGATTGTCCTTCCTCGAAGTTTGGTGGAGCAGCCATGGTAAGGATCCTCTCTAGGTGTTAACCTTTTAGAAATAACCTGCTCTGATACCAATTGATAGAATGTATGAGTTCACCAAACTGTATAGAGAGTTGGTCCTATATCAGTTCCCACAGAAATAGCTAATAAAACAGTAAGTGAATGATACAAGAGATTTTACGTGGAAAAAATCCCTGCTCAAGAGGATCACAACCTACACTGGTAGGATTTCAACTTCACTACTTGAGAAATCTTTAGATTACAACCTATTGTAACCTAGGAATTAAACTCTTAATCCCTCACTAACTTGTAATACACCTATTACAAGCCACTTTGCAATACACCTATTACAAAGACTTTAACTCATGACAAACTCTAGTCACGACACAAACTCTAAGGGTTTATGGTTTTTGGAGGTTCCTAGTAAAAGCTTCTAGATAAGCAACTTAGGAATTACAATGAAGAACAAATACAAAGATCCAACTCAACTAAGGACAGAAACAAGACTCGTTATGGAACTGGTCCGTAGTAGTGTTGCACTTTGTTCTTGATACACTTGTGACTTCAATGCTCTATCAGATCTTGAATGCTTGAATGAATATCACAAAATGTTCAAGTGATGTTTTGTTGCAATACTCCTTGTTGATATACTTTAGATGACATCACTTGGATGATGTACACGCTTGGTTGGTGCAAGGCCCTTCCCAATGGGAAGTGACTGCTGCACTGTTCCCGCACTGTAGCTTGCACAATTGCAAGCAGTCACTTTTCAACTGTAGAGTTGACTTTGTACTTCTGTCAGGGAAACTCCAAGAGATCGGGTCCCTGAGTTGGTTCTTATACATCTAAAGTCATACATCTCATATTAGCTTAAGTCCATTGCTGAAGAATTATACCAAGTATGCATCAGGTCCTTTATCTGGTTCTTGACAATAAGTTTGTTAGATCATCAAAACGTAAATCTGAGAAACCTTAAACCCATCTTTGATTCTTTTCATGGCTTCTCCACTATCAAATTCTTTCTCGTTACCAGAGGCGGATCTAGGATTTGAAGGTGGCGGGTGCCATAATTTCTTTTAATGTATATCTTGTAATGACTAATATAAAATTTGTTAGAAATATTTATTTGGTTTTTTTTGAGTTTATTCGGGTCAACTTAATAGGTATTTTTAATTTGCAAATACAAAGATTACTTCTCAGATATTAAAAAATAGACATAGTTAGCATTTTAAATAAGGAATCATACCTTTATTATAACAACACAAGTAAAATCAATATTTTCACTAGGAAATTATATTTATTTCTTTATATTAAAAATAAATTTACACAAGTAAGATAACATCTTCAATAAGGGAATTATCAATCAGAATAAGAATTTTTTTTAATAATATATTCAATAGATAAATTATACTCCACAAGTATAGAATTAAATAAACTACAAGTTCTCAAAAATCAAAATCGTAAATCTCATATTTTTTAAGCAACGCTTACGAAATTTTTGTCATAATTTAATAGTAAAGTGATTTAAATTATATTTAATAACCATAGAATAACACAAATTTTTATGATATAATAAAAAAAAAAAGATGAAAAGAGTTTGATCTCAATCGAAATCCCCATTAAGACTAAATATTTTCGGATATGCATGAAAGAAGAAAACTCATAAATTTGAGACTATTTATTTTATAGAATTTATAATTTCGGAGTCTCTTTTTTGAGTGTTCTTGTTTGAGACCATATATAAATAATAGAATAAAGAAAAGAAAAATACAAAAATAATGAAACGATAAATAGAAAATTGGGAGGTAGTCGAAAAGGAAAATGACTGGACAAAAAGAAATAAAAAGCACACGAAAAGGAAATTCGAACAAGATTCGAGATAATTTCCAACTTGAATTTTACACAGGAGAAAAGCTTTCAAAAAGATCTACCAGCCATGGCACCTTTGTTTAATTTACTGGTGCGGGTGGTAGGATCAAATATTTAACCTAATTTAAAAAAATTTCAACATATGTATATAAATTTTTTATCATCTTAGCGGGTGTCATGCCACCCTATTGTAAAGGGGTGGATCCGCCCCTGCTCGTTACTGCTGTGATTATGCTTTGTTTTAAGCCGATGGTCTATTACACTGAAATTATTATTCTCGTTGTTGTCAATCTTAAGAGTTAATTAAACTGGTTATGGACTAGTAAGATAAATACGCATCTTCACATTCTTCCCATTCATGTGATCTACCTCATGGCATTGCAACAAGTAATTTTTTGCTTCTAACTCAAGGAAGGATTCAAGATTAAGACTAAGTAGTAGAGGATCGTTACAAATATTCTTTTAACTATATGGTCCCTGATCGATAAAATATATTCATGAGATGTAAATAAAACAAAACAAAGAATTAATTTGTCGGATTAGTTTCTTCTATTCGTATTATAATTGATTACTAATGGATTAAGTTAGTATATAGGAAGAATCCCTTATTTGTTAACTACTTCTTTTTGACAATATATATTTGGGAAAAAATAAAAAAATTGCTAGGTTTACAACTGGTTAATTGAAAAATAACCACGATTTCAAAAGTAATCGAAATTAATCATTTTTTCATGTAAAATAAAATCTGAACAAAAAAATTCTTAAAAATATGATAAATATTCCAGTATAATATGTGGAGTTCGAATTCTTTTACATATGAACTTCCAGCAAAGTCTGTTGGAAACAATATGCGCGAAGTTTATTTGCAGGAGCTCCATAATCCAGCATAATGAAATTTTTCTGTGCTGGAGTTCAAACATAAAATACTGGAAGTTTATATGCAGAAGGTCCATAATCCCTCATATTATGCTGAAAATTTTCGTGTTTCAGCAAAATAATAGTTATTTTTAATGACTTTACATACATTGTCTTTTTTTTCAATTACCCGTATGAAAACTAGCTAGCCCGTGCTATTTTCACTATGTATTTTTGTTTTTTTACTCGATGTCCGACCCATGTTACAAATAATATACTCTTATATACAGTCAGACCTCTCTATAACAGTATTCCTATATAATAATACTTCATAATAAAAGTCAGTAGAACTAATTTTCATATTATGTTATAATATATATTTTGTATAACAACATTACAAAATGTTCAAAAATATTTGGAAGAAATGAGTATGAGATATTTGATTGTATTTGAAAAAGTAATCAACTAATCCCCCAGCCACTCATATAAAGGAAGAAGGGTATCAAATAAACTAGGAGCAGAAGTAAGGTCAAAGTGTAAGTGGAGTGAGTGGTTAAAGTAAGAGAGATGAAAAGTAAAAGTAAGTTTGGCTAGAAGAAGTTTTTTTTTTTGCAGTAAAAGCAAAAAACACCGTACAATCTTCTCATGATCCATCTACCAGGCACTGGTCACAGTGGAACAGTAACAGTACTGTAAAAATATCAGAAAAATCTGATAAGGCTAGGGGCATAAAAAACTCCTCCTACACTAGTATAATAATTAGTTTGATTTGTTTACACAGAAAAACTTTAGTTTATGGATTTCCGTATAAGTTGTCAGAGACAACAGCTGCCATAAAAGCAGAATAGTTACAGATACAACAGAGACCCCTCTCACTCATTATATTTTGCACACAGTACACTGTTGTATGTGTATGTGTGAATATAAGTGATAGAAAAAAATATTGCAATAATATTATTATCAGAACCATTAGTTTTATCCATGTACATAAGATTCTGGAACTGTAAATGGATCCTTTATCAAATATTAGTAGGCATTTAGAATTGTAAAATTCCAAAAACTGGTGAAAAGATTTTTCAACTGAGAATAGTATTTGAAATTTAGAGTTGTGTTTGAACATAAAATTCACTTTGGGTTGTTTTTGAAGTTTTCTGAGTGAAAATTTTAAAAAATAACTTTTGGAAGTTTTTAAAATTTTTGTTAAATTTCAAAATGCATCTTCAGGTGAAAATTAAAAAATTTATGAATAAAGGTTGATTTTGAAAAAAAATAGATTTTTTTTTGGAAAAAAGGAAAAATAATTATATGTCCAAACGGGCTCTAATCTCTGTCCCATTTATGTGATATTATTTTGTCTTGAGAGTTTTTAAATATTTTAAATTATTATGTTATATACTCTTTCCCTTTTAATTTATGTGAAGCTATTTCCTTTTTTATTCGTTCGGAAAAAAATGATTCATTTCTAAATTTGGAAACGATTTAGCTTAAACTTACAATTCTATTCTTAATGAAAAACTTTTATAACCATACAAATACTTTGAGTCTCTTTTTGATTTGTTTAGGATCACAAATTTCCAAAGTATTCATTTTTTCTTAAACTCCGTGCTCAGTCAAATATGTTCATATAAATTGGAACAGAGAGAATAGTATTTTTACGTAATTTTCAGATATATCAATTTTATTTTAACAATAATAATAACATATTCAGTGTATTTCACAAGTGGAGTTTGGGGAGGATAGAGTGTACGCAGGAGCGAAGCCAGTGTTCTAGCTACGAGTTTAGCGAACCCAATAGCTTTTCTTCAAACTCTATATTTGTCATAAAAATTCATTAATTATTTATAAATAAATAAATTAGAAATCCAATAACCTAAAATACTTAGAATATCGAAACGATAAGTTTAAAATCCTAGCTTCGTACGAAAATCTTACCCCTACCTTGTATGAGGTAAATATGCCGTTTTTGATAAAATACCAAAAAAGTATGAAATACGTGATCAAAATTAAAATTGTGAATATAAAAAATTTAAGAGTGTCACACATAGAATGAATATTGCTTTGCCTAGTATACTATATATATTTCTCTTCCAAAAGAGCTTCTTTTATTCACTACACCACTCTCCTTTTCAGTTGTAAAATATTAAAGTGAAATTTGTGATCAATGATGAGTCCTACAGCAAGAAGTAGATTTCCATTCACAGCAAATCAATGGCAAGAACTTGAACATCAAGCTCTTATTTACAAGTACATGGTTTCTGGAATGCCTGTTCCACCTGATCTTCTTTATACTATCCGAAGAAGCTTGGATTCTTCACTTTCCTCAAAACTCATTCTCCACCAACCTCACCACAGTATTATTCTTTCTCCACCCTTCATCTCATTATTTCAATATTTTCAACTAAATCAAGTCAAAGTAATGATGTTTTATGCATAAAATCTTGCATCTTTCTGTATATAGGTGTATATTATATGTTTCTGTTGTGTTGTGTTTGGACATTATTTGTAAAGATTGGTTTTTTTTTTTCAATTTACTCACAAGAATAAGTCAAAGTAAAGATCTTTATGCATACAATTCCATCCGTCCTAACGTTGCGGTGTTCAACTCGGCACAGAGAGAAAGAGAGTCATATATTTTGGGGCGGAGGGAGTAGTATCTTTTTGTATATAGGTGTGTAAAGATTGGATTTTTTTTTGTTTAATCCCAAAACTTAGCTCTAAGTAAAGTTCTTTATGCATGAAATCTTGAAATATGTACTAGTAGGTTAAGATTGGAATTTTTAAATTGCTGCCACGTGATTAAGAGGTCACGGGTTCGAGCCGTGTAAATAACCTCTCGTAAAAATGTAGGATAAGGCTACGTAGCGGATGCTTATGGTCCGGTCCTTTTCTGGACCCGCACGTAGCGGGTGCTTTGCTTCCAAAAATAAGTCAAAGATGAGATCTTTATGTTGAGATATGCATCAGTGTTAGACCATTTTATTTTAATTGGATATTTTTGTTGTTGGTGTAGTTGGATGGAACTGTTTTCAAATGGGATTTGGGAAGAAAATAGATCCAGAGCCAGGGAGATGTAGAAGAACCGATGGTAAAAAATGGAGATGTTCAAAAGAAGCTTATCCAGATTCCAAATACTGTGAAAGACACATGCACAGAGGCAGAAACCGTTCAAGAAAGCCTGTGGAAATTATGACTACAACATCAACAACAACGAGACCTATTTCTACTACTACTAATACTACATCCCCAACAGCAATCTCCATCTCATCAATCAACAAAAACACAAACAATATTTCCTCTTCTAGCCCCAATTCTTCACATCACTCTTTTTCTTATCTATCATCAACTCATGAACCCCACCAATATCCTTTTCTTTATCCTCACTCTTCTTCCTCTAGACCATCCTCTGCTGCCATTGGTTTGGAATCTTCTGCTTACTCCAGGTTTAACTTCTGTCTTTGTCACACTGTTCAATTTATGCGACCAAAAAATGATTCTTCAAATTTGTGATTTTACGGCAATAACATTATGTACATTTTAAATTGTCATACTGTTAAATTTATGTGGAATCATTTGACTTAGTAAGGAGTTCAAGAAAAACTAAATTTTTAAGATTTCTAATCTTAAAAGGCAGTGGCGAAGCAGAGAATTTTGCGTAGGGTGTTTAAGATTTAATATACTTATATAATTTTTTTTTTTGTTATCTGTATACACAATATTAGTTTCTATATACATAGTATATAATGTTTATACGAAGGGTGTTCGGTTGACCACCTTTCAAAGTATGTGGCTATGCAAGGGATGACATTTAGTGCCTGTAAAAGTGTATCATTAAGAGTAAAATGAAGTAAAATGAAACAAATTACATAGTACTTGATTTATTTATGTATAAACTTGACATTTTTGGTTAAATTGTGGTTACAGAAATGGATATGGTGATGGAATGAAGGAGGATGTAGATGAGCATATTTTCTTCTCAGAAACATCAGGGACAGTGAGAAGTACATGTGGTTCAAATTCAGTTGATGATACTTGGCAATTATCACCATTAACTATGGGTTCACCAATGAAACAGAGGACTTATTCTCTATCACAAAATACAGGACACGCAGTTTCTTCTTACTTACAACTTCAAAGTTTAAATGAATCATCAAAAGGTCATCATCACCAGTATTTTCATGATAATGTCAAATGTATGAAGATAGAAGAAGATCAGCAGCAGCAGCCCAAGAAAGTAATGCACCATTTTTTTGATGAATGGCCAAAAGACAACAAAGATTCTTGGCTTGATTCTGAGGATAAATTTTCAGGCCTTTCCAAAACTCAACTCTCAATTTCAATACCAAATCCCTCACATGACTTCTTCATCACCACTAATGGTAAATTAGCAAGAATCTCTCTTTTTTTCTTTTTTCATTTTATTACTGTTATTGGGCCCAAGGAAATCTTGGACTAAGGGTAAAGTTGACTAAGGGTAAAGTTGTCTCCGTGTGACCTATATGTCACAGGAGGTTTGAGACGTGGAAGTAGCCGCTAACAGTTGCATTAGAATAGACCCTCTATGCTTGAGCCTAGGGTCTATCAGAAACATGCCTCTCTCCCATCGGGAATGGGTAAGATCTGCATACACACTTACCTCTCAGATCCCACTAGTGGGACTATACTGGGTATATTGTAGAGTAGGCTGATTACATTATATTCCCGGGGATACCACATTTTCCCGGATGAATGCAAGAGGCTTTGTGCATAGGTTGCTTTTTTTGTTTTTATAACTTTTACATGGTTATGGCCAAATTTTTTCTGTTTTGACCAAAATAGTTGAACTTTGTTTTTGCAGAGAAATGAGGTTTGTGAATCAAAGAAGTGGCCAAAAGAGTACTAATCTATTTCAATGGTGGTGGGGCGGTGCTTTTTCTGATGCAACTTTCCGTATACCATGTGTTGTGTGTTCTGAGAGAACTGTTCTTTTTTCTTATTTATGTAAGTGTAGTACTACTTTAAATTACAAGTATTTGGTCTCTGGCTAACTGAGCTATTCACATGGTAATATTTGGTTGTCAGCAGCATTGTATTCCTTTCCCCTCCCTAATATTACTACTACTATTGTATTTGTTATGTTTGGATTGGCTGGCTGAGCTGAGCCAGGTTTCTGCTATTTTTGCCACATCTTTGTATCAGTCTGCATGACTCTTAAATATCTTCTTCTGGTACGACTGCTTTAAGGTTTTGCTTACTATTCAACTAGTGCTGACCCATGGTTTTCTGTTTCCCTCCTAAGGCTGTAAGAGAGATTAGGAATAACTAATTTCGTCATAATTAAATTTGAGATTTAAGATAATTACGACATAAATAATCTCGAGATTGTAGTGTTATTTTTATCTTAGGAGAGAATGAGATAACAATCTCGGAATAATTAATACTTGGGATAACTTGTTTTTCGATCAATCTACCCCTTAGTGTTTAGCTCGCATTTAGGTTCGATTAAATCTGAATTTGCGTCAAGCAATCTCATATTTGTGGTCAAGCGTTTCGCAACAAATCCAACTTCATATTCATAACTCGAAACCGAGTTCTCTAATTAAGAGTGGGGTGATTACCACTTCATCGCGATCTTTATTGGTACCCATGTTGCTATTTTGGATTCTTTTGTTATCTTATACTTATATATGGTTTTTTATTTTATAATAACATAAAGCTGCTGCTCACGCATTTGGCTCCTTTTTACACTCATGTACAAATCAAGGTTTACTTAAGAAGTAAAAGAAATTAATATTATTAATATATGGTCCTGCATTAGACTATATCTACATTTAATTACTTCTGTTTCAATGCACATGCATTCTGACCTAGTAAGAATCTCAAAGATTATAAAAAAATGTAACTTTTGTATCGACTTTAAGTCACTAAGCTTTTGAATATCTTAGGGACATGAAATGCTGACCCCTAAGAAACATTTCACTTTTTGGGACAATACTAAAACAATTGGCCCTTGTGTTTAAATATCTGAAAGGATTTGATCTCCAGATCTTTAAATGTTGGCCATGCAAAATAAGTACTTTTATAACTATCACGGCACATAAAAGATAGCTACACAAAAATACTTGAAAAATTAAAACAAGTTATAGCATGATTCATTCTTATGGCAACCAGGGGCGGAGCCAACATGAGTCCGGCCGGATTCGACCAAACCCAATAATTTTAGTTCAAGAGTCTTGGCTCGTCTTTGATCATCACAATATAAATGTACATTTACTCTAGTGTAAGAAATGATTTGGTATCCGATTCCGATCATACAAATCTCTGTGTCAGCATTTTAGGCTTTGAATATCAGTCAAGCTAGGTAAGAAGATAATGTATAGAATCTTAAAAAAGATGAGCAACATTTGATAATGTCTAGCCAATATTTAGCTCAAATAAAACGTGTGGAAATACTGTTTTAGCTTTTGCAAAATGTTTTTGGCTAAGTAAATGACTCAATTCTTTCGACCACCTTTTATCACAATATAAATTCAGTAAATACATTACAGCATTTACATACACCAATACGAACCTTACACAACAACTAAAAAGTCATGCAAAAGGATTGTATTGTGCGTCTGCACCCGGTGAATAAAATCATCTGTATTCACGTATGATCGGAGAAAAGGCGGTATTCCTAAAGGTATGATGTGGATAGCCTACCGTTATGCAAGCATTAGTAGCTATTGTCACGGCTCTAGCACATGACCTATAAGTCGTACAAAGACAACTTTACCATTGCTCTCGATAAGGGAGACAAAATTTTCACTAAGGGATATCAAAATATAAAATAAAATAGATACACCGAAAAGTCAAGAAGGATCAACTTGTAGTAATATACATTAATAAAAAAAATTTATCTAGCAATACTAAGTAATTTCCGGCGAAGAAATGTCGATTGACGCCCTTTGGTTGACCACTAGTTGCTCCAAGAGTCCCTTTCAAATTACAATCTTAAAACTAAAGGTCGTTTGGTTAGGAAACAAGGTATTTATAATTATGGGATTAGTCATTCCACCATCCCATAGAGATAAAAAAAATACGACAAATCAAAATAGTTAATCTAGAGATTAATTATACCACGATTTTATCCCAACCAAATATGAAATAACCTCATCTCAAATCTAATTATGCAATTAATTGTCCTTTATTCCTCGTACTAAATAAAACGAGCCCCAAGTTGTAAGAATTCTTTTAGTATATGCAAAAATAACTTCTTTTTATCATAAAAAGTCATAGTATAGTACTATTAAAAAATGTGCATGTAAATGCTTGAATTCATGTAGTTGCTATCAATATCATCCATTTACTTGAATATTGGTTATTTTTCTGATTCGAACTCGTGATCTCCTGATCACACGATAGTAACTTTACCCGTTACGCCAAGAACCCATTTCATTTTGAGAGGACAAAACATGTGAAGAAAATGCAGAAGTAAATAGAGATGACAGTACAGAAAAATGAATAGAATTAGAGAAGCAAATATAATTTTATGGCCCATTTATGGGGAATGGAACCAAAGGGAAAGTGTGGGTGCAGAAGCAGAAGAGCAGTCAAAATAGGACAGAAGAGAACAGTGTAGGAAAAGGACACTGTCTATTTCTGAGCCATTATAATTTTATAGGAGTAGAGTAATGACTAGACCAGTCATCAGAACTCAGCACACATGAGTACATGTACAGAAAGATAAAACTGCTCTCTCAAAAGTTCAGGGATTCATTAAGATTCTTCTTTAATCTTAAAATTTGTGCTATAACATCGACCTTAGAGAATAAAATATACTCTTGATATCAAACTTACTCCATCCATTCTTATTTTAATTGTCGCTTTAATATTATGCTCATTAAAAAAATAATTTATAAATTACTGGTACTAAAAAGAACTACTCTCTCTGTTTTAATTTAAATGAGGTTATTTGACTCGACACATAATTTAACAAAAAAAAAAAGACTTTTAAAACTTATGGACTTAAAAGTTTAAGGGTAAAGCTTTGTGAAGTCATAATATTTTTGTGGTTATAAATAACAAATATTTGAGATAATTATTTAAGGGTAAAATAGATAATATGAAAAGTTTAAAGTTAAATTATATTAGAATTTAGAAATGTGTTATTTATTTTGAAGTGGATTAAAAAAAAAAAGTTCATCATTTAATTTGAAACAAAGGAAGTACTAACATTTCTTTAATATTAAGAATATAGTTAGAAAAAATTAATAAATTATACTAATATTTCTTTAATATTAAGGATATAGTTAGAAATAGTCAATAAATTTATTCTTGAATTTCTAAAATGACAAATATTTGAAATAATTTGCAGTAATGAATTGTGAGTTTTTTATATAAGAAATTTATACACTTTAACATGATATCAGATATCGAGGAAGTGCACGGTTATCCACTATTTAAAAATATCTTTATTCTTTAGTCACTGTTTAAAATGTATTTACTTTTTAGCCAATGCTTAATAATTTTTCAACCTTCCGGACAAAAATACTCCAGTGTTAGACATCGGTGCTGTGTAAATATTAAAGACATTGTGTCCTTAACTTCTTGAATGCTGTGTAAATATTAAGAACATAGTATCCTTAACTTCATGAATGATGTGTAAATGTTAAGGACGTGTTGTGTAAATATTAAGGACAAAGTGTCATGTATTTGCACTTTCTGTTATTAAACTTTAGGACATCATGCCATTAACTTCATATGTACAGTGTAAATGTTAAGGATATGACGTCCTTAACCTCATGTGTGCATTGTAGATGCTAAGGACATAATGTCCTTAACTTGTATTTGCACCTTTTGTTGTTAAACTTTAGGACCTTATGTCCTTAACTTCATATGTATAGTGTAAATGTTAAGGATATAGTGTCCTTAACTTCATGTGTGCAATGTAAATGTTAAGGACATAGTGCCCTTAACTTTACGAGTGTTGGTAAATATTAAAGACATAGTGTCCTTAACTTCATGAATGTTGTATAAATATTAAGGACAAAGTGTCATGTATTTGCACATTCCATTGTTAAACTCTAGGACATCATGTCCATAACTTCATATGAGTAGTGTAAATGTTAAGGACATGACGTCCTTAACCTCATGTGTACAGTGTAAATATTAAGGACATCATGCCCTTAATATTTACACAACACTCGTAAATAAAGGGTAAAAATATCTTTTCATATTAATTTATTAGAGTAGTGACTATTTTTGTTCAGTATTAAAAACACCGAATAAAAAATAAATATCATATTAAAAAGTGACTATTCCATGACATTTCTTCTAGTTAATTAGTCAAATTATTAGGCGTTTGACCAGTAAAAAAATATTGACCCAAACATAAGGAGAGGTATGATCACACGCTACAACACTTATCTCCCCTAATACCGTTTCTTTCAAGTTACTCCCTCCGGTTCTAGTTCAGGTAAACTTATATTTTTTTTGTCTGTTTAAAAAAGAATGAATCCTTTTTAGATTGAAAATAATTTAGCTTAATTTTTTAATTTTATCCTTAATAAGAATATTTTATAATCACACAAATATATTGGACTAAAGTTACCCGATCAAACAAGTTCATATAAATTGAAAGTATAATTTTTAGTCCATCAGTAACTTGCAGAGATGAGTAAATTGATTTAATGAGAAGTGCTTAAAAGCTTTATATTTTGTACCATATGCTGCTGTTTGCAGGAAAAAACAGGTGGGAAACTGAGAAGAAGAAGCCCACTCACACAGTGAATCTGCAAAATTTGCAGTCTGCACCTTACTGCTTTTCTTTCTTTTGTCAGCTCAGCTAAGCTCAGTCATCCAGAAACTGACTTCCAACCATGATTCATCCACCCACTTTCGGAATTTATTTTTAACTTGGTAAAAATGTTAAATAGGTGCATGACATGCATATTTTGTATCTAGGGATTGTTTGGTATATAGATAAGAATAATAACTTCGGGGTATTAGCTAATATCATCATAACTTTTACACAAAAATAAAGGAATTAACTATAAATAGAAGGTGAGATAGTTAATCACATGGGTTATCTCACCTCATGAGATATCCCACAACAACAACAAATACAGCAGACTTAGTGTAATCTCATAATGGGTTTTGGGAAGGTAGTGTTATGGCTGTCCAACAGAACGAGACGGGAAGATATTTAGCCGGGACGGTAGCGAGACGGGAAAAAACGAGACGGAACAAACGGGACGAAACGGTAGACCTATCCCGTCCCGCTAACAAACGGGATGGGACGGGACAGGTTCGCGGGCCTTAAGTGTCGTTTTTAAAAAAAATAAATTATTTAAGCATTAAGTTTGGCAACGACTATTTTTTTGATAATGACTAAGTTTTTAAAGTTTGCAACGGCTAGTTTTTTGAGTTATTTAATGAATTTAAAAGTTAAACAGAAAGTAGGAAACTAAGTAAAGAATTGTAAAATATTAAAACAAAAGACTTGTAATGAAATATTCCAGTAATTATAAATTTATAGTAGAGTTATAATTTATTTAACATAATTTCAAGTTATTAAGTAACTAAGTAAGAGTGTAAGACTATTCATAAAAAAAAATTCAACGGTTAGAGCCTTTTATTATATTAATAGAACTTTCAAATCTCACATACAAATATAATTCTTTTGAAGAACACCTAATCTACGCAACTACCTTCTAGGAAGGAATGTGTTTGAACTAGGCCTCTTATTAGCCAATTACAAATTATCATACTAATATTTGTAAGCTCCTATATAACTTCGTTGTAACTTATCTATAATTTCTCTCGGACATTGTTCTGAAATTGGCAATGTTTATTGATGTTCCATGAGTTCCATTCCGTCATCGCTCCCAGTGCTAAGTATCTCATTGTATTCCTTTTCTTCCCTAGTGGTTAATTTTTCAAAACCAAGATTTCTTCTTTCTGAATTAATCCAATCTCTGAATAATACAAAAATCTCTAGGTTGTCCTCCGCTAATGAATGTCTATGATCTCCGATTTGAAATCTTGATGCACTCTCTGATGCTACTGATGATGCTTGAATAGCCAGGATATCTCGGGCAATTATTGAAAGTGTTGGAAAAGACTTGCCACACTCCCTCCACCATGCCAAAGTTGTTTGTTACCTTCTTCGTCTTTAATACTTTCCAATCCTTGATTAAGATAAGAATCAAGTTCATCATCAATAGAGGAATCAAAACCTGTTATATCATCCATATTTTCCCATAAGACTTCTACTCTAGACTTAGAAGTAGAAGGGGCAGTTTCACTATCTGTTGTTTCCATAGATTTATGTTTATCAAACGTTGATCTAGCATAGAATATATGTCAGCTTGGCAGTCTTCGTGAGATGGTTGTTCATTTTCTTGAATTGTTAAATTTCTCATAAATTTTACGAACAAGTCCCTTTGCACCTCTTAATTTTAAAGATGAGTTAAGTATAGTAGAAATTAAATAAACTTGGGGAATAGAAAAAAAATACTTTTTAAATTTTACAATCATTTCATTAATGGCAAGTGCATAAGTTGGATTAGTTTTATACTTACCAAATACAATAGAAGTTTCACAAATATACCATAATATTTATGTAACAGTACCAGAAAATTATTTTGTAGCATAATAAAATTTTTCTAAAAATTTAATAAGCTCTTTGATCTGATCCCAATCAGAATCAACAATTTGATCAGCGGGGATACCATTATGCATATTAAATACCTTTTGTATAGCCACCCAATAATCATAAGCAACTTTAAGCATTTCATAAGTAGAATTCCACCTAGTACAAACATCTTTTGGAACTTTTCTATATGGAAGGTTAACACTAGCATATTGTTGAGCAAATTCACGAATTTTACTCGCTTTATTAGCACGAAAAATATAGCCGCAAGCATGTTGTTCTTTACTACAAGCACGAGAAAATAAATTAATACCATCTTTTACAACCAAATTAAAAATATGGCATGCACATCTAACATTAAAAATTATTGAATTAATTGGACAAAGTCTAGTTCTTAAGCTAGTTGATGCAGTCGTGTTAGCAGAAGCATTATCTAAGGTGATAGTTAAAACTTTATCAATGAGTCCATAAAAATCTAAGTATTTGTAGAATAGTAGTTGCGATATATGCTCTAGAGTGTTTTGAATCAACAAATTTATAACCAATAATACGTTTTTGCATGTTCCAGTGATGATCAACCCAGTGACATGTAACTTAGAACTACGACCTATATCATATGTGATAGACACTTTACAATCTAAGTGAAAAAATACACAACGAATATACTGAAGATATTTGATTTGAAAATTTAAAATATCATTTCTAACTGTGGTCTTAGGGAAACCTTGAAAACCAGGATTATAAGTTTCTTGTATATAATGCACAAAAGCAGGGTGAGAAGGAGAAGTAAAACGTAAGCCACAGACAACCACCATTTTTGCTAATTTCTCATGATCTCTATCTTTGTTATAGGGCCGTAAAATAGTACCAGAAGTAGGGTCAAGCTGTTGTAAAAAATTACAACCTCCGCCAGATCTACTAGAAGTGCCAGTACCGGTGCTAGGATCCGATATTTGTCCGGCTTCTATTTTAGCTTGTATCCATAAAGCTTTGTAGTCCCTACCTAAGAGCCTAGTTAACCCCCCCTCCCCCCTCCCCCCTGTCCCACCATTTTTGGTGTGCGCAAATCCCTTCTTACATATTGCACATGTAGCACGTTGATTGACTTTATCATGTTTAAAAAATTTTCATACAAGTGATGTTTTGGGACGTTCACCCTTAGGCTTACCCCTTACAGGAGGTACATGGGGTAAAGCTCCAGACCGAGATTGACTCTGAGTTGGAGCTTGTGTTGCGGGACTAGTGGGTGTTTCATCTAATTCTTCTTCCTCATTTTCTTCATCCTCATATTCTTCGTCCTCAATAAAAATATCATTTTCAAATTGTCTTTGTAAAGTTTCATGATCTAGTTGTTCTCTGAAATTAATATTATAACATGTGGGGAGTTGAAAAAATGAAGTTTCGTCAACTTGATTCATTTCATCTATATGTTTCTAATTCTAGGAGAAGGGTTAGGATTAGGACTAGGATTAGGATTACAACTACTTTCACCGTTACTACTTTTTTACTAGTTTTTTTAAATACGCCAAATATATTTTTAGGTGCCATAATTTAAATACGAAATTAAATTAAAAAATTTAACACAAAAATTAAACACACAAATGAAATACGAAAATAGAACACGTAAAGTAAACACAAAACTTAAGCACTAAAATGATACGCAAAAATTATATATTAAAATTAGAAGATGGAAGAAGTGCACCGTAATTAAATATTGAAACTTGAAGAAATTGCCCAAAATATTGCTCCAAATACTTGACGAATTAATTTGAAGCTTGAAAGTTACTCCAAAAATTTGTTACTTGAAACTTATCACTTTATTGTGAGAAAATTGAGAAAATAATATAGATAGAATGTAAGAGATTTGAGAGAGAATGATTGATTTTTGTGGGAAATAATGAAGAATGATGGGGGTACTTATAGTAGAAAATAGGGCCAAAGTATAATTTAATAAACTTAGGGGTTATATTAGAAGTTTGGGGAGGGGGGTGTTTTGGGGGGATGGGGACCAAATATAGTCGTTTTGGCCGTTGGGAACGGCTATTTTTGCAATTGAAGCCGCCGTCCAACAACTATAATTCAAAAAAAAGGACGCAGGACAGGCGGGACGGGACAAACGGGACGAAATTGCCATCCCGTGTCTCGTTTAACATGGGCCTATCCCATTTAGAATTAAGTGGGCCGGGCCGGGACTTGGAAAGGACGGGACGGCCCGTCCCATTGGACAGCCTTAGGTAGTGTATATACAAATCTTACCCCTACCTTATAGACATAGAGACTACCTAGTAAGCTGAAGCAATGGCGAGACGATGACTATTGTTCCTTAGATCATTTTTGATGGACCGACAAACTATTAGGCGATCGGGGTCCGGTCTTCCGAAACCATGCAGATGGCGTGATCTATAACACATGAAAATCTAGGAATCAGGCGTAATTCCAGTCTATAACACATGAAAATCTAAAACGCCAAGAAATGAGGAACGGTCATGGCGAGGCGATGACTATTGTTCCTTCCATTTTTGATGGGCCGATAAAATTATAGGTGATCGGGTTCCTTTCGCCCAGATACATGCATATGGCGTGGTCTATAACACATAAAAATATGAGAATCAGGAGGAATTTCAGTTTTATGGCCCTAAAACGCCAAAACACGAGGAATGGCCATGGCGAGACGGATGAATATTGTTCCTTAGGTCGTGTTTTATGGGCCGGAAAAATTTTAGGCGATCAAGGTCTGGTCTCCCGGATCCATGCAGCTGGTGTGGGCAATAACACATGCAAATCTGGGAATCATGTGGAATTCTAGCTTTATGGCCCTAAAACACGAAATAATGAGGAACGATCATGGCGAGGCGATGACTATTGTTCTTTAGGTCATTTTTGGTGGTCCGACAAACTTTTAGGCAACCGGGGTCCGGTCGCTTGGACCCATGCAGATGACGTGGGTTATAACACACAAAAATCTGAGAATCGGGCAAAATTTTAGTTTCATAGCTATAAAACGCCAAAAAAGAGGAACGAACATGGCCAGTAGATAACAATTGTTCTTTTGGTAATTTTTGACGGGCCAACAAAATCTTAGACGATGGGGTCTGGTCGCCCAGATCCATGCATATAGCGTGGGCTATAACATACGAAAATCTGGGAATCGGGCGAAATTCCAATTTTATGGCCTTAAAAAGCCAAGAAACGAGGAACAGTCATGGCGAGACGATGAGAATTATCCCTTTGATCGTTTTTGATGGTCCGGCAAAATTTTAGGCGATCAGGGTCCTTTCTTTCCGACGCATATATATGACGTGGGCTATAACACATGAAAATATGAAAACCGGGGGAAATTCTAATTTTATGGACCTAAAATGCTAAAAATGAGGAACGTTCATGGATAGACGATAACTATTGTTCCTTAGGTCGTGTATTATGTGCCGGCAAAATTTTGGGCGATTAGGGTCTGGTCGCTCGGATTTATGCAGATGGTGTGGCTATAACACACAAAAATCTGGGAATCGCGCGGAATTTCATTTTTATGGCCCTGAAACACAAAAAAAACAGATGAACGGTCATGGTAATGCAGTGACTATTTTTCCTTAGATTTTTTTTTATGGTTCGGCAAACTTTTAGGTGACTGGGGTCCGATCGCGACCTATGCTGATGGCGTGGGCTATAACACACAAAAATCTTAGAATCGGGTGGAATTTCAGTTTTATGGTCATAAAATGCCAAAAAACGAGGAACAGTCATGGGGAGGGGATACATCAGTACAAATAACAGAGTAAGAGACTCCAAGAAAGCAAACTATATCATAGATACGAAAATTTTCCTACAAAAAGAGCTGGCTATTGCCAAGCTACAGTAACAGTTAATTTGCTTAAAGTCGGAAAAGTTTTCCTACAAAGGGGCTGGCTTCACAAATCATAAGGGACGGCTTGCCAAGCTACACAACTCAGAAAACTTTTGTAATATAACCAACCTTAGCTATTATAACTCAGAAAACTTTCGTACTATAATAAGCTAACTTTCTTAGAGTATTCTTACTCTATTTTCATACATGGTCCGGCCTTTCCATCCATTCGAAAGAAAGAACAAGAGGAAAATTTAGATGGAACTAATATGTAGTATATCACAAAGATTTACAAAGGTTACAAGATGATCTTACAACTACTACAAGGCCTCATTTATATAGGACTAGGAGGTTATTACAAGACAAACTTATATTATTAAATAAACCTATCTTACATGGCAAACCTATCTACAAGTGGGTCCCTTTTTACATGTGAAGTACCTTAGGCAAAGTAACTAAAAAGCTCCTGAAAATATGTGAAAGAGGTGAAATATACATGGTTTAGCATGTGAAAGGTTGTGGGAGCATGTGAAAATAGGGTGCTGCATGTGACGAATCATGTGAAAGTGGGACCCAGATGGTTTGCAAGGATGTGGAATGTTGTCTTGGCATGGGTAGATGATTTTTAGGGTTTTTTGGTAGGTAATGTAGGATTATGGTGGGATTAGCAGGGATAATTATATTCCATTGATTTTCTCAGTTTGTCTTCTAATCATCTTTTCAAAGATCTTGTGAAAAAACGCCTGGAACTTGACGGTTCTTGTTCGCTATGTTCCTTATCCTTTGGATTGAGGGATGTGATCCCTAACCTTAATCTGGATATGTCTTGAGTGATTTTTTCCTGGATGATTTCATACGGAGTTTGATATTCCTTTGCTGCTTCTCGGACTTTTTCCCAGTGAGGGTGAGTGCTGGTATAATTCTAGCTTGCTCAATCTTTTATCCATATCTCTCTCGGAATGCACCTGTTTTGCTAGAAGATAATTCTTTGTGCTTCACTATATTCTTCTTCCATGGATAAAATGGACACGGGAAATTTCCACCAGAGTGACGCTTCTGCTTGTGCTTGGATCTTCCATTAAT
The DNA here is from genome assembly GCA_005239505.1 of Nicotiana paniculata. Lineage (NCBI taxonomy): Eukaryota > Viridiplantae > Streptophyta > Magnoliopsida > Solanales > Solanaceae > Nicotiana > Nicotiana paniculata. The sequence continues at coordinate 25,830 of ML366086.1, forward strand.
AATCTTTACTGGCCTATGGAACATGAATACCTTTGCTTTGTAGGATTCATTGAAATATTTTATCCAATATCTTCTAGGCTTGAAACATAGTAAAAACACTTTAAGAGCTGGTTCAATGTTGTAAAAATCTTTGAAGACCCATGAAAATGTAGTACTGATGGCACAGGTACCAGAATAACCATAATAGTTCTTGTGGAAAATCCTTGGCTTGAGCTATGAATATATGGCAGAACAGATATTCTAGATTGACCCTATATGGATTGAGAATGGATCCTCCATGTTTCCGGAAAACTTGGAGCTCATAATAAGTTATTTTTTCCATAATAATTGATGGATCAAAGGGATCCATGAGGTTGAACAACTCCGGTGAATGATCCATTGGCTTTAATGAACTTGTTCCTGGTACATTTGAAAACATGAAGATGTGGCTGATTAGCTTTTGCGTTGACTTCAATTTTGCTGGAGAAAACCTCTTTGAGAGTTCTTCCGGTCTGACAGAAAATCTACGAGAATATTATCCTTTCCTTTCAGGTGCCTGACTTGAAACTTATATGTAGAGAACCATTGGGCCCATCTGAGAATTTGAGGGTTGGGAATAATTTTTATATTTATCTGGATCATCTTTGGGAAGGCCTTCATATCCATTTCTATCAGAAATTCTGCGTGAATAAGGAAAAAAATTGAATTTCTTGATTCCATTCTTTACTACAAGAATTTTCTTGAAGGTGGAATGATAATGTTGCTCGGCATCTTTGAGCTTTCCGCTGGCATATCCGCATATTTTTCTCTGGCCATCTTTTTCTTCAAATAGAACGACACTCCGATATTTATTGCTGGCATCAGTTTGCAGTATCTTCTTACCGTCTGAAGGAATGTAGAGGGACTTGACATTTTTAGAAATCTCTTTTATTTACCTAACTGCTTCATTTTTTTTCTTTCCCCATGATGGAGCATTTTTATTGAGCAACTCTGTGAGCGGAGAAATGTATGTAGAGATATTTGGGATGAAATCTCTCACATAATTTACTATACCCAAGAACTGTTGGATCTGCTTTTTTGTGAGGCTGGTTTTTGGAAATTTGAGTAGTTCTTGACACATATGTGGTCCTGGACTGTATGCACCTTGGACAAAATGCATTCCAAGAAAATCAATCTCTTTTTGGGAAAGAACCATCTTTTTTGCTGAAAGCATGATCCCATAATGTGTTATCAACGCCTCAAACTGACGAAGCAAGTTGACATGTTCTTCCAATGTATCACTAAATAACAAGATGTCATCAATGTAAACTAAAGAGGTATGGAGGATGGGCTGGAATATTTTTATCATGGCTTTTTGGAACAAGGGGGGTACAGTTTTCAATCCGAAGGGCATGACTTTCCATTAGAAATGATGATCGGGGATGCATAATCCCGTTTTGGGTCTTTCTTTAAGGTGGATTACCAATTGCCAAAATCCAGATTTTAATCAAACTTGGAAATATATTTGGCCTTGGCTAAGTGGGAGAAAATAGTGAGTTTATTCGGGATAGGGAATTTATCATCTTGGAGGAAATGGTTAAGTGGCTGGTAATTAATAACTAACATGAGTTTTCCTCTTGTCTGCTCAGCTCTTTTGTTGACATAAAATGCTTCGCATGCCCATTGTGAATCCGATGGCTCTATTAGATCGAATTCCAAAAGTTCTTCGCATTCTTTCCTTGCAAGCTAAAGATGATCTGGATTCATGCCTGAATGACTGGCTTTTGTTGGATTGATGTTTTCATTCTTCTTGAAGGGAGCTTGATAAAAAACTCTTCGTTTTTTCATAACGGGCTTTTCCCTTTCTTCATGAAATCCTTGTGGGATTCAACACATGAATGCTCAATGAGATTTTGCTCAATATCTTTGATTTGTTCGCCGTTGGTGATTTGGAATAGCCTTGGAATCTCATAATAAGGTTTGAACTGCTTCTTGAAAGCTATCCCGTTAGTCTTGATCTGGAGTTGATCTCTAAGTTGTCTGTAAATGTCGAATCCAACAATAAGATCTTTTTCTGGTACATCAGACCCTATCAGCTTGGTTATGTACTTAAATCCTGGAAAGAACTCAATTATGACCGGATGCTTTGTGATGACGGTGGTAGTCAGGATTCCATTTGATGCAATGTTAAAATCCTTAAAGTGCGGCACCCATTGATCTTCAGGGAGTACAACAGGATTTATGAGTGAGGAAGCAACTCCAGTGTCGATGAAAGCAATAACTCGAGTTGGTTTATCCCATTTGGATGAATAGACTTTGAGTTCTACTTGAGGAACGACTACGAGAGCATTGATCTCCTCTCGGGCTTCGATCACTGGTTCTAAAATTTGGTAGTGATCATTGCCTTGATCTTCATAGATATCAAGAAAGAATAAATTTTCTTCACTAGGTTCATCATCCACAGAGAATATGGATTCAAGGTCCTCCTCTTTTTCCAGATGTATGCCAGTGTAATCTTCAATCTCTTCAAGGAGTTAGACAGATCTTCTTGATTGGAGACAGTTTTTCGCGAAATGTCCAATCTTGTGGAAAATAAAGCATCTGTTTTTCTTGTGAAAGTATCCTGGCCTTCTTTGTCTGAAATATTTTGTGTGTCTCTCGGACCTTGATTTTCTATCTGGAATTCTTAGCCATCTGAACCTCTTGAATCTTTTCTGTCGCCTAGATGTGTGGCAAGAACATCCTGATCCGGTGATCAGATTGGATCTGTGACATGCTTTGTCAAGCGCTGTATTGTGCTAGATAATTTATTTTTTGGCTGAGCGCTTTGTACAAATGTCCTCCAATGCTACGAAAATAGCTTGCCCGATGTAGCCGACTTGTGGTAGTGTTATTGATTGAAACTTTTCTTCAATGATGGTCATGGTTTAGCTTGCCAGCAGCTTTGGAAGGGAAGAGACAAAGGCTTGCTTCAGGTTGATGTCTCTGCCGATTTCAAAGTATATCTTTGCCATTTTTTAAAAATTCCTGTCAATGTCACTTTTGTCGAATGACACACACTTCATATCGAAGAGTTGTCTTCGCATTTTTTCATGTCTTTGGCCAGTATCTCTGCAGAAAACTTCATGTAGGATTCTGATGTTGAAGGCAAAATCTTGGGATGTAAGAAAAGTATTTTTGTCTTGAATCCCAAGTGAATTCCACCAATCTCTGAGGAGTCCTGAGAACCGTGAAGTTAGTTCTGACAGGATGATATACTTTTCTCTTTCCACCAAATTTTGTCACCATCCAAGTATATAAGTCTTGAATCCTTTGAGGCCATTTTGAAACCTTGACGTCATCTAAGGTGAAAGTGTGGAAACCAGTTCCAACTGGTTTTGACGCCATGGTTTCATGTCTTCTTTCTGGGACTGGTTCATCCGTCATACCTTTTTTATCCTCCTCTACTTCAGATCTTTCTGGGTCTCTTGGTTGGCTCAGAAATATTGGGGGATCGTCTTCTTCAGAAGAGTTTGATGTGTAATCATTGGTTGATTGAGAGCTATGTTCCATTGTATCATCGTTGATGAATTTAGAGATTCTGACCAAGTGGTATCTCCTTCTGACATCTTTCTTGGCTGGGAGACATAGAGGTCTGGAGTCTTCTGATAAGAAATCATCAGACTTTCGGGGTTGGACCCTTTTGAACTTTCTCCTTGGTCTCGCCTTTTCTTGGTTTGTTTCTTGGCTGCAAGAGCATTTTTCCTTCCCCAAACTATTTTTGCAATATCGAATTTAGGTTCTACTTTTAAGGGTTTGGGTGAAAGAGATAGGATTCTGTGAGGTAGTAGGAAAGGTAAAAAAAGGTGTTGTCTAATTTTGGTGAAGAATTCCACACTTTCACCTTAGATGACATCAAGGTTTCAAAAAGTCCTCAAAGGATTCAAGACTTCTATACTTGGATGGTGAAAAAAATTTGGTGGAACGAGTAAAGTATATCATCATGTTAGAACTAACTTCACGGTTCTCAGGACTCTTCAGAGATTGGTGGAATTCACTTAGGATAGAAGGTAGATTTTGAAGGGAAAATGAGGTTTTTTGTGACTCAAAGCGGTCGTTTCTCAAAAGTTGGATTTGTTCCTTGTTTGAAATTGTCTCCTTTTGTTGTTTTTGGAAGATCTGGAATAGTAAAGTTCCTGGTGGACAAATCTCATATTGTAAATTTTCCAATCTTAGTTCCAAGGCTTTGATTAGTCCTACATGCTGAGACGATGTCTGCTGCACCATTTTCTCAATTGTTTCCACTTTGCTCATTAACTTGTTTTTTGTATGGGCCACGTTTTTTATGGTATTGCCAATATTGTTGAGCACTTTGTTTTGGCAGATGAAATTTTCTGATTGCCAGTTCATTATTGCCTCGACGTCACTAGTTGGGGGTTTTTCTCCAGAAGGTAGTACTATATTTTTCTTGGGAATTTTTGGAGCATGGCCGATACCCTCCTTTTCAAAAGGTTGAAGTGGAGGAAAATCTTGGGTATGGCTGGAACTTGAAGGGCTCAACATGAATATTTTTGGGTGTGTGAATTTTTGGGTTGATGGAGTTTTAGGTTCAGGTGGCTTTTTGGATTCTGGGTTACGAGTTGATGGTGGGTGGGGTTGGGGTGATTTCACTATCTTCCCAGCTTTGAGTGAATTTTTCTGGTAATTTTGACCGTTCTTGGAGTTTGTAACTCACAAGAAATTCATATTTACTTGGACGACTTAATGAGCCAATTGAAGGGTCTTTATTTTCATATTTGGCTCGAAACTGCTTTTCAGTAGTTTTCTCTTTTTTTTTTGGATTTTGGTTTAGCCTTGTTGAGGCCAAATCTTTCCCAATGACGCAGGTGGTGTTCATCATATTCTCCACTTGGATCTTTAAAACAGTCTTGGCAGGCGCAGCCGAGATCCCAAGGGCAGTGTCCCGTAAAGGGGCATTTGAACCACCAAACTCTTTTGTTGTCTTTGTCGAAATGTTTACACCAGTCATGTTCTTCCATGATAGTTTGTATAATCCAGAAGGTGATTTTATAAATTAGGACTCTGTTCCAAGCTCACTAGCCATAAAAAGGCTAATTTTAATTATCTCGATTTGCGTGCGCAGTCCGGACGTGAAACCGGAAAGCTTTTATGTGAAAATATGAAAACTAGTAATTTCTAGAGTTAAAATTTGGTTTTAGTTGACTTTGATCAATATTTTTGGTAAACGGACCCGGATCGTTGGGAGGTCCGCAGTAAAATATGGGACTTGGGCGTGTGCCCGTAATTGAATTCCGAGGTCCCTAGCCTTAAAAAATAATTTCTGAAGAAAATTGTTCTGCTGGTTAATTCAAAAAATAAAGAAATTAAATAATATGTGAAATTGATGATATCGGGACCGTAATTTGGTTCCGGAATCGGGAACAAGTTCGTTATGTTATTTAAGTCATATCTATGAAATTTCATGAGCATCGGAGTTGATTTGATTTAATTCAGACATCCGCTTGAAAACTTAGAAATTTGAGTGTTCTTGAGGAAATCTTGAGTTTTGAGGTTAAATCTGTAGATTTTGATGTTATTTTGATGATTTGATCGCACGAGCAAGTCCGTATGATATTTTTAGATTTGCGTGCATGTTTGGTTTGGAGCCCCGAAGGCTCGGGTGAGTTTCGGATAGGCTACGGAGTGTCTAGACTTAGAAAAATACCCTAACAGATGAACATCTGGTGTTGCAGGCCTCAGATCTTGCAAATGCGAGATCGGGCTTCGCAATTGCGAAATCAATGGCCAGCCTCAGATCTCTCATTTGCGAGTTCTTGGGTCGCAAATGCAAATGCCACTTTGTCGCAAATGCGCATTTTTTATCGCATTTGCGAAAACTCCCAGAAATCCCAGGGTTCACAAATGCGAGCTCGAGTTTGCAAATGCGAGACCTGCAACTTGTTATATCAGATTTTTGACGGGATTTTCTCTTCTTTTTCAATTCTCTCAAACCCTAAACCTCCATAGGCGGTTTTCCAAAGACCCAAACTTCTCCAAATCATTGGTAAGTGATCTCTAACTAATTCCTTTCATTCCTTAACAACTTTTAACAAGATTACAACCAAAATTCTAGAGTTTTCATGGTAAAAATTAGGTTTTTGGGTAGAACTTAGATGTTTTAAAATTTGGGGAATTGGACCTCGAATTGAGGTCGGATTTCAATACCAATTGCATATCCGGGCTAGGGGGATATTGGGTAAACGGGCTTTGGTTTGAAACTCGAGTTTAGACCAAGCGGGCACGGGGTCGATTTTTGTATTTTGATAAGAAAATATAGGAAAACCATAGAGTTTCATTAAAGTTGAATCCTTTAAGAAATAATTGATGATATTGAACCAATTGTGATTATATTCGAGCGGGTTAGAGGCAAACTAAAGTAAAGGGCGTGCTAGAGCAGTGATTGCCTGCAGAATTGAGGTAAGTGTTGTGTCTAACCTTAGCTTGACGGAATAGGTATTGTATGACTACTTGTTACCTGTTTGTTTGCTAAATCCAATGTATAGGTGAGGTGACGAGTACCTATGCGCTGTGATCAGGTCATACCATGCAAGTAAATGCTATTTCTTGTTATTCTGGTTGTCTTAAAGCCTATCCTCTGTGATTATTGTTGTTAGTGAAATGTTGAGAGATTAGTATCCGGTTCCACCGAGGTGATTATTATTCTGAATCCCGAGTTGAGATTGAAATGATAAATGGTGATAGTAACCATGATGAAATATTGATTTCTTGTGAAATTCCTTTGAAAATATTGAGTTGAGATAGAAATATTAGATGGTGATAGAAATTATGAGGAATTACTGTTTATTGTGAAATCCCTTTTTGTGTTATTGATGATTTGATTAGATTGTGAGGAAGAGTGTAAAGCATGAAGGGTGATGTCGTGCATGACTTAATTATATTGGGAGGAAGAGTGTAAAGCACGAAGAGTGATGTCGTGCATGACTTAATTATATTGGGAGGAAGAGTGTAAAGCACGAAGAGTGATGTCGTGCATGACTTAATTATATTGGGAGGAAGAGTGTAAAGCACGAAGGGTGATGCCGTGCGTGATTTATTTATAATGTGAGGAGGAGAGTAAAGCACGAAGGGTGATGCCGTGCGTGATTTATTTATAATGTGAGGAGGAGAGTAAAGCACGAAGGGTGATGCCGTGCATTCTTAATTATAATATGGTGAGGATGAGAGTTAAAGCACGAAGGGTGATGCCGTGTATTCTATTTATTATTTGGTGAGGCTGAGGGTAAAAGCACGAAGGGTGATGTCGTGCAAGTTCCATTTCTATTGTTAATAGTTACTATTATTGTTTGTCACTGTTTGTGCTTGTCTTATTGTTATCCCCATTCCTTATGAAAAAAAAGAGAAGGAAAAATTCCCCATCGCATGCTCCCTTCCCATTAGATGCTGGTTACATTCTTTAATTTCCATTATTTCCTGTTAGCATGTTTTCGATGTCCAGGTTTTATGTGGTGTCTTGTCCTAACCTCGTCACTACTTCGCCGAGGTTAGGCTCGGAACTTACTCAGTACATGGGGTCGTGCAATTCAAAATTATAATCTGGTGAGGATGAGAGTAAAAGACCGAAGGGTGATGCCGTGTGTTCTATTTATTATTTGGTGAGGCTGAGAGTAAAAACACGAAGGGTGATGTCGTGCAAGTTTACTTTCTATCTTTGATTGCTAAAATTATTGTTGATCACTATCTGTGTTTGCCTTATTGTTTTCCTCATTCCTTATGATGAAAATTTCCTATCGCATGCTCCTTTCCCATTAATTACTCTTTACATTCTTTAATTGCTACTATTTTATGTTAGCATGATTCGATGTCCAGGTTTTATGTGGTGTCTTGTCCTAGCCTCGTCACTACTTCGCCAAGGTTATGCTCGGCACTTACTCAGTACGTGGGGTCGGTTGTACTGATACTATACTCTGCACTCTTTTGTATAGATCCAGGTACCAGTCAGTGTTAGGAGATCCTAGTAGCCGATATCATCATTCGGAGACACGAGGTAGATCTACTGGCGTCCGCAGATTCCTGGAGTCTTCTCTTAGTTTTATAGAGACTGTTTTATTACACTCAAAACAGATACATTATTTCTTTCAGCCCATTATTTGTAGTATTCTTAGTAGTTCGTGAATTGTGACACCAGACCCTGGGACGCGTCTTATTGCATCTAAGTAGATGTTAGAAATAAAATGGTTAATTAATTTCTAACATTGGCTTGCCTAGCAAGTATTGTGTTAGGCGTCATCACGATCCCACAGGTTGGGAATTTGGGTCGTGACAAGTTGGTATCAAAGCCCTAGGTTGCATAGATCTCACAATTCACGAACAAGCTTGATAGAGTCTGAAGGATCGGTACGGAGACGTCTGTACTTGTCTCTCAGAGGCTATGAAGTTAGAAACAAACTCAGTTTTTATTTCTACTCTGTCGTGCGATTCTTGATGTCTCAAAAATACTGATTGAACTCTATGTTCTCTCGCAGATGGCGAGAACACGTGCTTCTTTTTCCGCTAACCAACAATCCGGTATTCCAGCATTAGCAGCTCCTATTAGGTGCAGAGGCCGAGGCCACGTTAGAGGACGAGGCAAGGGCAGGACTCAGCCCGTTTCACATACTGCAGCCCCAGCTGCGAAGCCCCAGATTGAGATTGATGGGGGGGGGGGTTCCAGCTCAGACCGTTCCAGCTGGACCAACTCAGGTTCCAGACGGATTTATTGCTACCCCGGTGCTTCAGGATGCTTTGGTCCAATTAGTGGGTCTTATGGAGGGTTTAGCCCAGACTGGCGCACTCTCTGTTGCAACAACCACATCTCATGCTGGAGGAAGGGTCCAGACTCCTGTTACCCACACCCCTCAGATTCAGACCCCAGCAACCAACCCAGTTGGGGTAGTTCAGACAGTTGCTGCAGCCCCGATTGCTGAGGGTGCAACTATGACTTCCGATGCTTTGTGGAGATTGGACAGGTTCATCAAGATTTTCCATGTTCACTTCAGTGGTGCTACTTCAGAGGATCCTCAGGAATATCAGGATAGATGTCATGAGGTACTTCAGAATATGGGTATTTTGGAGACCAATGGGGTCGATTTTGCTACCTTTCAGATGATCGGTTCCGCCAAGAAATTGTGGAGGGATTATTTGTTGACTAGACCAGCTGGGTCACCTGCTTTGACTTGGGATCAGTTTTCTTACCTCTTTTTGGAGAAATTTTTGCCTATTACTACCAGAGAAGAGAAGCGTCGTCAGTTTGAGCATCTTCAGGACGGCGGCATGACAGTTACCCAGTATGAGAATTCCTTTGTGGATTTGTCTCGGCATGCTATTCTTTTATTGCCCACAAAGAGGGAGATGGTTAGGAGATTTATTGAGGGCATTGCTCAGCCCATTAGGTTGCAGATGGCCAAAGAGACAGGGACTGAGATTTCTTTTCAGGATGCGGCTAATGTGGCCAGGAGAGTTGAGTTGGTGCTTGGGATGAAAGGTCAGGGATTAGACAAGAGACCTCGTCATCCAGTGGTTTTAGTGGTGCCTCATCTGGAGGCGGGGTTAGTTTCAGCAGAGGCCATCTTCCAGGCCATTCCATTCAGCACTTCAGGATTCACATGGTACCTTAGGTGGTCGCGGTTCTTATATGCCTCCTTCTACTCAGCCAGTCTACAGTGCACCATCAGCGCCTATCAGTGCACCTCCTCTCCAGAGTGTTCATGGTGGTTATACTGATCGGCAGGGTCAGTTCGCCAGTAGTCCCAGCAGCCGAGGTCTTATTACACTTGTGGTGACCCGAAGCACATTACCGAATATTGTCCTCACACGTCGGATAATTCTCAGTATCAGAATTCCCGTGCTATAGTTCCAGCATCGCCTACCCAGCCAGCCAGGGGTAGGGGTCAGGTAGCCAGAGGTAGAGGACAAATTGTTAGAGGTGGAGGTTAGGCCGCTAGAGGTGGAGGTCCGCCTATCGGAGGTCCTCCCAGAGACATGGTTCAGTGTGGTGGACCCCAGCTCCGATTATATGCATTTCCAGCTAGACCCGAGGCGGAGTCCTCCGATGCAGTTATCACAGGTACCATTTCAATTTGTAATAAAGATGCTTTAGTTTTTTTTATCCGGGGTCTACTTATTCTTATGTGTCATCCTATTTTTCTTCGTATTTGGTTGTGCCCCTCGATTCTTTGAATGTTCCTGTTTATGTGTCTACGCCGGTGGGGGATGCTATTATTGTAGATCGTGTATATCGTTCATGCATAGTCGATATTGAGGGTCTTGAAACTAGTGTAGACCTTGTGCTTCTTGACATGGTCGATTTTGATGTCATATTGGGAATGGATTGGTTGTCACCTTACTATGCCATCTTAGACTGTCACACCAAGACAGTTACTTTAGTTTTACCACGATTGCCTCGGTTAGAATGGAAAGGGAATCCCGATCACTCTCCCAGCAGAGTGATTTCTTATACCAAAGATCGTCGCATGGTCGAGAAGGGGTGTTTGGCTTATTTGGCTCATATTCGTGATTCTAATGCTGAGGTTTTCTTCGATAGATTCGGTGCCTATTTTTCATGAGTTTACCGAAGTTTTTCTGACAGACCTGTCGAGGATGCCACCTGACAGGGATATTGATTTTTGCATTGATGTGGCTCCGGGCACTCAGCCCATTTCTATACCTCCATACCGGATGGCCCTACCAGAGTTGAAAGAATTGAAAGAGCAGTTGCAAGACCTGCTTGATAAGGGTTTCATTAGACCTAGTGCCTCGCCCTAGGGTTGCACCGATTTTGTTTGTAAAGAAGAAGGATGTATCGATGAGAATGTGTATAGATTACCGACAGTTGAATAAAGTTCTATCAAGAATGAGTATCCATTTCCGAGAATTGATGATCTATTTGATTAGCTTCAAGGTTCCAGTGTATTTTCAAAAATTGATCTGAGATCGGGCTACCATAAATTGAATATTAGGGCATCTGATGTTCCTAAAACAGCCTTTCGGACCAGGTATGTGCACTATGAATTTTTGGTGATGTCTTTTGACTTGACTAATGCCCCAGCAACCTTTATGGATTTGATGAATAGATTTTCCAAGACTTATCTGTATTACTTCATAACCGTGTTCATTGATGATATTCTTATATACTCCCGCAGCCGGGAGGAGCATGAACAGCACCTCCGTATAGCACTCTGGACTTTGAGGGACAATCAGTTGTATGCAAAATTTTCAAAGTGTGAGTTCTGTTTAGACTCACTAGCTTTCTTGGTTCACGTCGTATCAGCAGAGGGTATTCAAGTAGATTCTAAGAAGATAGAGGCAGTCAAGAACTGCCCCAGACCCACTTAAAGCACGAAAATCAGGAGCTTCTTGGGTTTGGCGGGATACTATCGTCGTTTTGTGGAAGGGTTCTCGTCTATAGCAGCCCCGAAAGGTGCTCTATTTAAATGGTCAGATGAGTGTGAGGCGATCTTTCAAAAGCTCAAGACCGCCTTGACTTCAGCACCTATGTTGGTGTTACCATCAGCTTCAGGATCTTTCACGGTGTATTGTGATGCTTCCCGTGTTGGGTTGGGAGCGGTATTGATGCAAAAGGGTAGGGTGATGGCATATGCGTCTCAGCAGTTAAAGATTCATGAGAAGAATTATCTTGTACATGACTTAGAGTTGGAATCCATTGTTCATGCATTGAAAATATGGAGGCGCTATCTTTATGGCGTGCCATGTGAGGTTTACACGGATCATCGTAGCCTCCAGTACTTATTCAAGAAAAAGGATCTTATTTTGAGACAGAGAAGATGGTTAGAGTTATTGATATATTATGACGTCACTATATTGTATCATCCAGGTAAGGCCAATGTGGTGGCCGATGCATTGAGTAGGAAAGCAGTAAGTATGGCCAGCCTTGCATGTATTCCAGTTGGTGAGAGAACGTTAGCTTAAGATATTCTGACATTGGCTAATCAGTTCGTGAGGTTGGATATTTCTCCCAGCCATTTCCTAGCTTGTACCTTTGCCCGGTCTTCCTTATTCAAGTGTATCAGAGATTGGAAGAATGATGACCCGCACTTGATGGTCCTTAGGGACACAATACGGCACGGTGGTGCCAAAAAGGTTACAGTTGGAGATGATGGTGTTTTGAGGATGCAGGGTCGTATTTGTGTGCCTAACGTTGATGGACTTCGTGAGTTGATTCTTGAAGAAGCTCACAGTTCTAAGTATTTTATTCACCCGGATGCAGCTAAGATGTACCAGGACCTGCGGCAGCAGTATTGGTGGCGAAAGATGAAAAAGTATATTGTTGCTTATGTGGCTCGTTGTTTGAATTTCCAACAGGTGAAATATGAGCATTAGAGACCCGGTGGTTTACTTTAGTAGGTAGAGATTCCTGACTGGAAGTGGGAGCGTATCACTATGGACTTCGTTCTTGGACTCCCACAAACTCAGAGGAAGTTCGACGCCATTTAGATTATTGTGGATAGGTTGACTAAATCAGTACATTTCATTCTAGTGGCAAGTACTTACACTTCGGAGCGGTTGGAAGAGATATATATTCGAGAGATTGTTCGCCTTCATGGTGTACCCGTGTCTATCATTTCTAATTGAGGTACGCAGTTTACCTCGCACTTTTGGAGGGCAGTTCAGCGAGAGTTAGATACCCGAGTTGAGTTGAGCAGCGCATTTGATCCTCAGACGAACGGGCAATCCGAGCGTACTATTCAGATTTTAGAAGATATTCTCCGCGCTTGAGTTATTGACTTTGGAGGTTCTTGGGATCAGTTCTTGTCGTTAGCGGAGTTTGCCTATAATAATAGTTATTAGTTGAGCATTCAGATGGATCCTTATGAGTTTAGATGGATCCTTATGAGTCACTATATTGTAGACGATGTAGATCGCCAGTTGGATGGTTTGAGCCGGGAGAGGCTCGGTTATTGGGTATAGACTTAGTTCAAGAGGCCTTAGATAAGGTCAAGATTATACAGGATCGACTATGTGCAGCTCAGTCTAGGCAAAATAGTTACGCCTATCGTAAGGTACGGGATGTGGCATTCATGGTTGGAGAGAGAGTATTACTTCAGGTATCGCCCATGAAGGGTGTTATGAGATTTGGGAAGAAGGGTAAGTTGAGCCTTAGGTATATCGGGCCAGTTGAGATTGTTTATAGAGTGGGGGAAGTAGCTTATAAACTTGCATTGCCTCCAGAGTTATCTCAATTCATCCGGTATTTCATGTATCTATGCTCCGGAAATATCATGGTGACCCGTCCCACGTGTTAAACTTCAGCTCTGTCCAATTGGACAAAGATTTGACTTATGAGGAGGAGCCGGTAGCCATTCTAGATCGGCAGGTTCGTCAGTTGAGATCAAAGAGTTACCCTTTAGTTCGAGTGCAGTGGAGATGTCAGCCTGTTGAGACAGCTACTTGGGAGTCCAAGTCAGACATGCAGAGTAGATATCCCCACTTGTTTGCCAATTCAGGTAATCTTCTATGCTCGTTCGAGGACGAACGTTTGTTTTAGAGGTGGAGATTGTGATGAACCAAGGGGCCATTTAATAAATTAAGACTCCGTTCCAGGCACACTAGCCATAAAAAGGCTAATTTTAATTATCTCAATTTGCGTGCACAGTCCCGGCATGAAACCATAAAGCTTTTATGTGAAAATATAAAAAATAGTAATTTCTAGAGTTAAAATATAGTTTTAGTTGACTTTGGTCAACATTTTAGGAAAACGGACCCGGATCTGTGTTCCGATGATCCGGGGAGGTCCGCAGTAAAATATGGGACCTGGGCATATGCCCAGAATTGGATTTCGAGGTCCCTAGCCTTAGAATACAATTTTTGAAGAAAATTGTTCTACTGGTTAATTCAAGAAATAAAGAAATAAATAATATGTGAAATTGATGATATCGGGCCCTTATTTTGGTTCCGAAACCCGGAACAAGTTTGTTATGTTATTTAAGTCCTATCTGTGAAATTTCATGAGAATTAGAGTTGATTTGATGTAATTCGGACATCCGGTTGAAAAGTTAGAAATTTGAGTATTTTTTAGGAAATCTTGAGTTTTGAGGTTAAATCTGTAGATTTAATGTTATTTTAATGATTTGATCGCACGAGCAAGTCCGTATGATATTTTTAGACTTGTGTGCATGTTTGGTTTGGAGGCCGGAGGGCTCGGGTGAGTTTCGGGTAGGCTACAGATTGTCTAGACTTAGTTAAATACCCCAACAGCTGAACATCTGGTGTTGCAAGCCTCGGATCTCGCAAATGAGAGATCGGGCTTCGCAATTGCGAAGTCAATGGCCAGCCTCAAATCTCGAATTTGCGAGGTCTTGGGTTGCAAATGCGAAATTCCATTTTGTCGCAAATGCGACATTTTTTATCGCATTTGTGAAAACCCTTAGAAATCCCAGGATTCGCAAATGCGAACTCCAGTTCGCAAATGCGAGACCCGTAACCTGTTATATCAGATTTTTGACGGGTTTTTTCACTTCTTTTTCAATTTTCTCAAACCCTAAACCTACATAGGCGATATTCCAAAGACCCAAACTTCTCCAAATCATTGGTAAGTGATCTCTAACTAATTCCTTTCATTCCTTAACAACTTTTAACAAGATTACAACTAAAATTCTAGAGTTTTCATGGTAAAAATTGGGGTTTTGGGTAGAACTTAGGAGTTTCAAAATTTGGGGAATTGGAACTCGAACTGAGGTCGGATTCCAATACCAATTGCATATCCGGGCTCGGGGGAGATTGGGTAAAAGGATTTTGGTCCCGTTTAGACCAAGCGAGCCCCGGGTCGATTTTTGTGTTTTGATAAAACAAAAACATAGGAAAACCATAGAGTTTCATTAAATTTGATTCCTTTAAGCAATAATTGATGATATCGAACCAATTGTGATTAGATTCGAGCGGGTTAGAGGCAAATTCTAAAGGAAAGGTCGTGCTAGAGCAGTGATTGCCTGCGGAATTGAGGTAAGTGTTGTGTCTAACCTTAACTTGAGGGAATTGGTATTGTATGACTAATTGTTATCTATTTGTTTGCTAAATCCAATGTATAGGTGAGGTGACGAGTACCTATACGTTGTGGTCAGGTCATACCATGCGAGTAAATGATATTTCTTGTTATTCACGTTGTCTTAAAGCCTATCATCTATGATTATTGTTTTTAGTGACCATGGCATTGCGTGGCCATGACAATTGTTCCTTAGGTTAATTTTTTATGGGCCGCCAAAATTTTAGGCGACCGTACCCATGCAGATGGTGTATGCTATAGTACAAAAAAATCTTGGAACCAGACCAAAATTCAGTTTTATGGCCCTAAATTGCCACAAACGAGGAACAGTCATGACTAGACAATTTTTTAAAAGAAAATATACCTCTAGGCAGGCTGCCTGGTGGCGGCCAAATTGTGGTTCTTTTGGACTCAAGAGACCGAAATAATTCTAAAAAAAATTAGTAACAAAAATATATATAACGCCCTTTTAAAGGGCGCTATACGTTAACGTCCGTTTGGACGTTAAGGTGTAGCGCCCTTTAAAAGGACGTTATATAATACAGGAAGCAAATTAGATGTCCATGTATAGCGCAATTTATAAAGGCGCTATACATATAGCGCATAATAAACTGCGCTATACATGTTTAAATATACATCCCCTTCCCTTCCCCCACGTTCAACCCAGATAACAAACCCCCTCCCTTTAAAAACTGATCCAGCGGTCCCCCCTCATTAACGAGATAAAAAACTAGAGTGGACCCCATCCATCCCACAAAAAATAAAGAGTGTTGGTCCCACATCCTAGCTAAGCCTTCTCTTGTTGTGGGTTGCTTGTTTCAAACTCAAATCTTCAATTCTTCAACTTTCTGAAAAACATAAATCGAGGTATTCTGATTTAGTTTATGTCAAGACTCATATAAATAATGCATATTAGTTGTTTTGAATGTGTTCCATGTTGTTTTGTGTTTTTTTTTTGCGATTAAACTGGTTTGTTATTTTTATCCGGACTAAGATATTAATGTGCTAAAAAATATGTAAACATTGAGAAATCATTATTATTTGTTAAAAAAATGTTAATAAATTACTTTTACTATTTTATATGTATTTTACTGATTATTTTGTGATTAAATGTATTTGTTGTTTTTATCTACTTTAGATTATTTATTTGCTTAAAGACTAATATAGTGCCCTTTTAGCGTAGTAAAATGTAGTGTCTTTTAGCATAGTATCCCTGTAGTTTAAGTATCTCTTATACTCAAAAACACATCAAAATAACTGATAGATAAAACACAAACTCTGTCCAATTAAATATTCTATAATTATAAAAATTAATTATTTAATTTA
Organism: Nicotiana paniculata; assembly: GCA_005239505.1. Classification (NCBI taxonomy): domain Eukaryota; kingdom Viridiplantae; phylum Streptophyta; class Magnoliopsida; order Solanales; family Solanaceae; genus Nicotiana; species Nicotiana paniculata. The sequence goes on from ML366086.1 coordinate 42,148, forward strand.
CAAACAAACATATAAAATTATAAAAGTAACATGTAAAATAATAAAACTAACACATACAAGAATTCAGGATAGCTTGGTGCTACTGGGCCTCAAATATCGAGCCTGGAACTCATATGTGAATACTTAATAATTAAATATTGTATAATTATAAAAATTAATTATTTAATGTACAAACAAGCATATAAAATTATAAAACTAACATGTAAAATAATAAAACTAACACATACAAGAATTCAGGCTAGCTTGGTGCCACTGGGCCTCAAATATCGAGTCTGGAACCCTGTCACGATCCAATTTAGGATCGTGACCGGCGCTTAGGAGCAAGTACTCCCATGTAAGCCTTGTCGATATTTTACAAAATATCTGACAGAGTTTTCTCTGTTTTTGGACTATCCAAAAAAATTTTCTGTCTCAAAATCAACAACCAACCATCCTAATATCAAACCAAACAATTGACAACTTATCAATTAACTAAAACAAGTCTCCACCATTACTAATCAATCCACTAACAAATAGAAATACTAATTTATCTCCAACTTTGATAATAAAGAAAGATACTCAATATAAGACTATAATAACAAAAGAATACTCATGACACTAAAATAATATCTATGGAGTGACTCTAAGAGTTCAAGGAAAAGACCATAACAATAAATAAAATTTCCGTCCACGCGAACAAGTGCGAGGCTCAGCAAGAACTATCAACCTGTGAGATTTAATTAACGAAATTCTCGTCCACGACAACTGATGTATCTATAAAAAAATTTAGTTGGGAGTGAGTCGCTAGCTTAGTGAGTAGTAACACTTAACCACAACCATTTTTATTGGGGACAAGTCAGAAAACATGCTAGCATATCAAACAAAAAAAACATAAAAATGCCCTTTCAGAAACAATAAATAATTTTCAATCTCATCATGTTTTTGTTGTAGTATAATACAATTAACAATTTTAGTAATAAGCTCGGTAACCACTGTATAATATCAATATTCATATTTGGGAGGTTTCAATGAACAGATCATGTAATCGATATTACTTTGGACTTCTTCGCAAAAAGTCAAATATAATGGTAGTCCCTACCCGAGAGAAATCGATAACAGTATGCTAGTTTTACCTTCCCACTAGCGAGGGCTGTAACGATAATCGGTAATTACCAGGCTCACCAGGTCTAACGAACCTGTCGTTAGCTACGGGATCCTTCAATGTCTACTCTCATTTATACTTGTCTTTGTAATCCGTATATACTCGTAGAAAATATTTTAAAACAATATAGGGCATTTCGGTTCTTATCAAATCATATAATTCATTTCGATAACAGTAAATTCAAGTAATGGTAAGACAGATCTAGGTGACAATGGAAATATTTAAAACAACGGTAATCATATCAAATAATTATTTCTGTATCATATCGAGTAAAAGACTTATCACACATGCAACTCAAAATAATCGGTACGTAAAAATCATTTGTAAGTCATGCAAGTTATGAAAACATAAATTGCGGTAATATTACTACTCACAGTACTCATGCCGATATACCAAATGCTTCACCTCGAGCAATTCGTACAAATTCTTCCAATCAATATATAATTACATAATATCGATCTCATGTTAATTGCCTCATTTAGGCTAAATCCATCACTAATTTAGAATACCCAATCCTCCGAGTTTTATATTTTATCATCAATTCGACGAATTATATGTACCCATGCTATGAGTAATTTAAATTAGTCCAAAATCTTTTAAATAAAAAGGTATTTTATATGGTTTATTCCTTGTACTGTTCAGTTTCCTTAATCGTGTGCATAAATTGAAACTGAAATAACCTTATTGTCCATAATATTCCTTCTTAATTGGTATTAATCTTTTGTACTCAATACTAGACTTACCACATTCAAACCCAAATTCGACATTGTCTTTGCAATACAATTAAACACCAAAACTCAATCCTTGCACCCTAACTGAATTTACACCTAACAAAGATCATATATAATGAGATTAGTTTAAGTACAAATACATCAATACCCTTTTTTTTCAAGTGAATTTATCCTACAGTAACATTGACCAACTTCCAATTGCATAATTTGCCCAGAATAACTCTTATTGGTATTAAATTTCTTATACCTTGTGTGAAACTCTTCAAATATATAAACTAAGATAAAAAGAATTACCAGAAGAAAAGAACTCGGATGAGAAATTCGAGTATTACCCGTAAGAACCAATGCTTCTCAAGGTTTGGTTCCAGCCTTTTCCTTCTTCTTCTTCTCCTTTGAATTCTTTTTAGCGTTTTCTGAAGTTCTGCTTTGACTTAGCCGAAATCCCCTCCTTTTCCCTTTCTTTTCTTTGGCAGATGGGCTTCGGCCCTTTTGCTTTACTTATCCCTTTTCCTTTTTTTGTTTGTTTGTTTGTTTTGTTTTATTAGTTAGTTCCTCTTTTTTTTTTTGGACTTAAATTATTTTTTAAATGTCCAATATGTCCTTACTTAAATTTTTGGGTGTTACAAACCTATATGTGAATACTTAATAATTAAATATTATATAATTATAAAAATTAATTATTTAATTTACAAACAAACATATAAAATTATAAAACTATTATGTAAAATAATAAAACTAACACATACAAGAATTTATGATAGTTTGGTGCTACTGGGCCTCAAATATCGAGCCTGGAACCCATATGTGAATACTTAATAATTAAATATTGTATAATTATAAAAATTAATTATTTAATTTACAAACAAACATATAAAATTATAAAACTAACATGTAAAATAATAAAACTAACACATACAAGAATTCAGGATAGTTTGGTACTACTGGGCCTCAAATATTGAGCACGTAACCCATATGTGAATACTAAATAATTAAATATTATATAATTAAAAAATTAATTATTTAATTTACAAACAAACATATAAAATTATAAAACTAACATGTAAAATAATAAAACTAACACATACAAGATTCATGATAGTTTGGTGCTACTGGGCCTCAAATATCGAGCCTTGAACCCATATGTGAATACTTAATAATTAAATATTAACAAACATATAAAATTATAAAACTAACATGTAAAATAATAAAACTAACACATACAAGAATTCAATAGTTTGGTGCTATTGGGCCTCAAATATCGAGCCTGGAACCCATATGTGAATAATTAATAATTAAATATTATATAATTATAAAAATAGTTATTTAATTTACAAACAAACATATAAAATTATAAATCTAACATGTAAAATAATAAAACTAACACATACAAGAATTCAGGATAGTTTGGTGCTACTGGGCCTCAAATATCAAGCATGTAACCCATATGTGAATACTTAATAATTAAATATTGTATAATTATAAAAATTAATTATTTAATTTACAAATAAACATATAAAATTGTAAAACTAACATGTAAAATAATAAAACTAATACATACAAGAATTAAGGATAGTTTGGTGCTACTGGGCCTCAAATATCGAGCCTGAAATCCATATGTGAATACTTAATAATTAAATATTGTATAATTATAAAAATAGTTATTTAATTTACAAACAAACATGTAATATATGTTGTTTAATTTACAGTAGACGACATGGACGTGCCGCCTATGCATCCCGGACCTTTCAACGATGAGTTACTGTCGTTACAGGGCGATCATAGGTCTGCCCACATATGGGAGGGAGAGTTACTGGCCCAGACTCTCCACGCCAGGAGAGTGGACGACATGTGGGACTTTATGAAGGGCAAAGTTCTCCATCCCCGTGTAGTGAGACGCTGCAGGATACGGGCATCTACATGATTTGGGAGATCGGGCGGCTGCATCTCGATTAGTCTTTGGTCACGTCCCTAATAGAGCGGTGGCGACCAGAGACACACACATTCCATCTGCCCATTGGCGAGGCCACCATCACACTGCAGGACGTGGAGGTTTTATATAGGTTGTCCGTTGATGGACACCCCATCGCTCTGCCGCAAGCCATGAGAGAGATGACACGTGGGCAGTACCTGGACATGCTGCAACATCTCGCTGGTTTCAGGCCACAGGATGAGACAACACAGGTTGGGGCCAGTCGTCTGCAATTGACAACTATTCGACAACATTTGGAGATATTGCACCCTGACATCACTAGCAATACACCGGATCTGCACATTCACCGGTACACGAGGTTTCTGCTACTCCTTATGTTTTGAGGGGTCTTGTTCCCGAACACTTAGGGGAACCTAGTCAGCTTGAGATTTATTCATCATTTTTAGCGTCTAGATGATTTACCCCAGTACAACTGGGTACTTCTGTTCTCGTCTACTTGTACAGGCAGATGTGCCGGGCGAGCATGGGCACCCATCATGACGTATGTGGATTTCTGCCGCTTCTACAAGTGACAACATATTCGAATACTCTATTCATTATAACATACCAAGTAAAAATATATCTTAAATTTTACGTCAACTTTGTATGTTAGGTTTGAACCTGGGAGCGTTTCCTGCAGTTGCATCCACCTCTACCACCATTACCTCAGGATGTACCACCTCCATTTCTCCCTCTATGCTCAGCCGACCAACTTATGTGGAGCTCTTCTGTCCCGCTGATTTGCCTTGATATTGTGGAGCATCATGCCACGGAGCGGGTACTTCGCTAGTTTGGCCGTCCGTAGCTTGTACTGACACCACCTACATTGCAGACCACACATTACCAGCGGAATAATCGTTCCAGGGTGGATAACACATATGTGGCATTACTAGAGGCGCAAGTCGATACTTGGGACCGGTGACTTGACCTGATTCCGCCCCCCCCCCCCTCACCGCGTTGGATAGACACTTTTTATGATTATATCCGCTGGTACCGCGGAGTTAACCGACTTTTCATCGGGAATCCCATTCATCGAGCTGGCGGTCGGTACGTTCCATACGCCGAGCGGCACGAGGTACTGATATGTTATTTTGTATTCTTACTTTTATAACTGTAACCTAGCATTCTGTAATTTATATTTTACATGTTGTGCAGCCTATTGGCTTACATCTATTCTACCAGTTGGGTCTGCAGATTCAGCAGCATGTCAGCAAGGGAGTGGCCAGTTTGCACGATTATGGCCGACATGTTACAGAGCTGGCTGCCCGGACACTGCAGCGAGCCCGAGAGGATCAGCGCTTAGGACACGACCATGCTTATGTGGCGCCAGATCAGTACCAGCGAGGTAGGGGTGTCCCATGAGGTAGGGGTACTCGACGAGGTGGAGGTGTCCCACGAGGCAGGGCTGGCCTACGAGGCAGAGTTGTCCCATGAGGTCGTGGGGGGGCGGCAAGGAGGTGGTCCCCAGCAAGGGGGTGTTGAGGAACCTGTTGAGGATGTTGGAGCTGATCTAACAGGTGACCTCCATGAGCCAAACGAGCATCACAGGAGCACGCCGTCATACAGCCTTCAGCTGCAGCTCACTCCACTGACTTCGCAGGTGACCCCGTCAGATCCATTGTTGATCGCGGACACGAGCATTACCGGAGAGGATTGGGATGCGTACTTTCCAGGCCCATCGACCGTTGCTGAGGATTGACCGACTCGAGATGTGGATAGTAGGCGCCGCCTAAGTTATGGCTCATTATCGAGGGGTGATGGGGATCTTTCACAGGCGCAAGTATATTTGTATTACTATTAAATTTAAATTTGTTTTTTTCATTGATTTTTCATAAATACCTTTATAATTTTCTTATTAAGGCTTCATCCTCGCCCGTCACGGAGGACGCTTTATGCGATGCTGACCTAGATGTGACGTATGATTATATTCAGGAGCCCGACGAGACCATAGTAAGACAATTTAAATTTTTGTGACTTAACATGTACATTTCTAATATCTATTTTCATATACTAAACTGACTTATTCTTCTGTAGGTTACTACTGGACCGATGGCCCCTTCTACTGATCCTGCCAGCACTATTGATGATCATGTTGCAGCGCATCCTGCGATAAAGAGGCGACGTGATGAGGATGATCTTGATAGCGTAGCCAGGCGGGATGGGATGCGCCTCAGGCCAGCGGCTGCATTGAAGCACACAGGTTGTGGGACACATTGATTTTTTTTTGTATTTTATGTAAATATTATTTTATGTAAATAATAGCAATAATTTTTATTGTTTACATCATATGCGCATTATGTATTTATTTCCCCGGTTCTTCATTATTTTAATACTACAACGCAAACACAAACACAAACATAGAAACTTAACATAATTTAAATTCAATACAACTAATGAAAATACATGACATGGAAAGCATAAAGATACAATACTACACTCAACACGTACATGTGTTTGTTTAGTCACGTCCATTATTCTCTGCTTCAACCACTCAAATTTTTCCAGTAACCTATTTTTTTCTTCTTCCACCTCTTTTAGTTTCTCCTTCAACGCTGCAATTTCTCGTTTCATTTCAGTCTCATGATGTTCGTATCTTTGGTTCATATCATGACAATACTGCAAAGATTGTTTGTAGCATTCCTGCTTACAGGGTTCATCAAGTCATACCTCAAAATTGCAATAATTTCCATTGTTGCCTCCAAACTTGTTTACACACATCCAGTATTTGCGCCCAACATGGCCAACCTTTCAACAGTCTTTCACCATACAACGTTTCCCAAAATAGCACATTGGTATATAAATGGGCTTAGACATTTGTTAAAGCGAAAAAATAAAAACCTGCTTTTATGGAAAGTTTTGCTATTTATTTTGGTTAAGCGTAGAAAATAACTAAAATGCGCTAGTTATTTATAGGCAACGCAACACACATAACGTAGTATTTAACCATGCTATGCTTCGCGTGTTAAAGATTCTTTCGGATACAATACAACTTTTTGCAGGCGAGCAGCTTTTCAGGTCGACAAGACAACAGACATAACGTAGTATTTAACCGCGCTATGCTTCGCGTGTTAAAGGTTCTTTCATCTATGATACAACTTTTTGCAGGCGGGAAGCTTTTCAGGTCGACAAGATAACACTCATAACGTAGTATGTAACCGCGCTATATATATTCACATATTTATCAAACATCTTCCTCTTCCGACAGTGAAGTTTTCTAATAATTTTAGATTGAAATTTGGAAGTCAACGTAATAAGTTTGGTTTTTTAATACAATACTATTTTTGATAGCATGAACGTGAGGGAGAAATTCATTAATTTACTACAATGAAAATGTTAAATATCATTAAGACTTAACAACAATGGAAATATAATTTTATTTGAAACTTAATTTTATTTGAAACATTAACAAGTACGTATACTTATTACAACCACATTACGGAAACAAAACACTATGTGTATCCTTGATAGTTGGGCACATTAGATGAACTACCACTAGGAACTGGATTATCACTGCCGCCCAAAACAGCTGAAGGGCATTTTCGACGCTCGTGTCATGTTTGCGAGCATATACCACATTTGCGCGCATAAACGGTATCATGAACATCCATTTGGTTCCGTATACGCGTTCTTTTTTTCACTTTTCGCTGACACAAACTTCTTGTTACACACCATTTTAAATGGTTCCGACGGCCAAAAATGCTCAGCACCCAGTGGCTACAACTGCCCACTATAGGTGTTTAAGTATGCAGCAACACTATATTGTTTATCAATGTAATTGGTTGGCCCTATACCTGTATGTTGAAAGCACCTGATGGAATGTGAGCACGGCATGTGGTAGATGGACCATTTCCCATAAGAGCATAACCTTCTAAATTCATTTATGGTGTGTACATTATTCCCCCGATTTTGATGGATAGTTGTGCGAACTTCAAAAATATTTTGGTCGTGATCATATTTTAAAAATGAATGCCAATGTGCTCGCCACCTGTATTTCTCAATCTTTTCATTGGAAGTGGCATAAATTCAACACCCCTTTCCATAAATGACGTTGCAGGTGCAGCCCTTTCAACAAACCTCTCCACCATCTGTATTGAATGACATCCGCACCATGGCAGTGACAGGCAATCCTCGTGTCGACTTCAATAACCCGTTGAAAGACTCTGACACATATATAGTCAGAATTCCCCATCTTCTGCCACCATCCACATGCAAAGTCCACTTTTCAGGCTTATGTCGCAGTAACCAACAATAGGCTGCCTCGTCTTCCTGCCTGATAGATTACATGTGCCTCCTGAATTTATCCTCTTGGTGATCTGTTGCAGCCATCCACATTAAATCATGCAGATCCTTGTGGGGATGTGCCTTCTGCAAATTGGCCTTCAGGTGCCTCACACAGTAACGGTGGTAGGCATACGGTTCCTGCCATGCAGGCAAATTCTCTGCAGAACTTAAAATACCACCATGCCGATCAGATATTAGACAAATACCTGAACGATGTTTGACAACGTGCTGTTTCAAGTGGTTCAACAACAGCATCCACGTCTCTTGGCTTTCATCGGCACAAATAGAAAAAGCTAAAGGAAATATCTATCCATTAGCATCTACTACAGCGGCGATCAACAACTTAATATCATACTTTCCTTAGACATGAATGCCGTCTATGGATATAACCGGCCGACAATGTAGAAAACCATCAATTGCTAGTTTAAATGTCCATAAAACGTATTTGAATATATATTTCGGTATTCTCGGACTCCGCTCAAGCTTCCATTCAACAATGGTCCTGGGGTTAAAGTGTTGCTATGCGGCCATGTACCTGGGTAGAGCTGCAAATGACTTATCCCAGTTACTATAAACAATTTCAAACGCATGTTTGCACCCGAGAAATGCCTTTCTTTTGGTAATGGTACAACCATACTCCTGGTGGACGGATGTAATGCACTCTTTGATCTTTTACCTTATGGACGCTTCAATGTGTTGAATCAGGACAAGAGAAATCAAGTCAACATCCAAGTTGTAGTGATTCCCATTGAATGTGTCCATTTCACAAGTGTGGGTGGCAATGTATTTACCCACTTTCCACATACCTGTGTTCTTTTTTCTCGCACGCAACATCCAATGACAACTTTTAAACCATCTACGACAAAGAACCTTGTATACCTACGAAGTTGACTCCCATACCGTCATCTCACGACAGTCTCTTACGCTGTACATTTTCACCGCCCTGCTTATGCACATTTTATCAGGAAAACGCATGCCCTTTGCCAGCAGCATTAGTCTAGACTCATCCCACATTGCCGCCCAACTTTCATCAAAATTCCTTGTGAGGGCATCCACATCCGGCATACTTGGCAAATGATCAAGGTAGGGAATCTCCCTTGAATGAAATGGCACTTGGGACTCGTACACTCTTGCTCTAACTGGGGGTGGATCATGCTACCTCGTCAAATCAGGTTCCATCATTCTTTTCCTCCTTATCACCACCCTCATCAGGCATCGGTGTGTCATCTCCGGACTCTTCATAATCACTATTCTCTTCCTAACTCTGTGCATCTGCCAGATCCCGATTAAATATGTCGTCTTCGGGAAATTGAATCAAGACAGGTGGTTCAACTTGCTTGTTTTAACTGCACAAACAACAATATAATAAGCTACTCAAATTGATAAATAATTTACGTATAGCTATATCGCTCATTTACAAGTCGTAATATATTGACATTCCATGATGGACGTTATCCTGTTGGTGATGGATCCCGGATGGACCACCATGATCCAACACACCAGAACTACGCATATTCCAACTAGGTGTGGGTTCATAACTTGTAAAATTCTTATCTGACTGGTACCCCCTGTGGAATATATGAGTGTTAATACAAATTCAATACAACAAAAATAAACATCGTAACACGAAGGAAAATTGAAGTTTACCACTCGTCTTGTGGATTATATAATGTAGGAGAGAAATTATTTCCTCGCTCCTCATTCGCCCGTGGAGATAAGTTTAGATCAGGCCAAACTCTTTCAGCCGGAACCTGTTCGGCAAAAACTGCTCCAGAATAACCACCCGTGAGGGTTATCCTTTCTTTGCGCAACCTCATTATTGCGAACATCTTCAACCTTGAAATACATTTCCAACATTTTTATCACAAAAAATTCCCGGTATTCATCTGGAGTCCTCAAAAAATTACTCAAAGTTTCATTATCCTCGATGTTAAACTCAGCATAACAAGAAATCCCTTGCGGAGTGACAGAATACATATATCTTCCGGTTACTTTAAGGTTCACCGAACATTTCCTCACACTCATTTTTTTATATAACAAGGATACCAATGTATCGTACTTCATTGTAAGTGGAAACTGAACATGACACTGTGGAGATAAACTATAGCTCACAGACTTATTCGCCACCACAACCTCACCCCCGCCAATATAATGAGACCCTTATTTTTCGCTCTTCAGACATTATGACAAAATTCTTGAGAATTTAACAAGAAGAAAAATTTAAAAGGGCGCTATACTTATTTGAATTATTGTTATGCCAGTTAAGCGCAAAATAGTTATTGGTGGGCCCACAAAATTGATTTAGCTCCCTTTATAAATACGCTATACCTGCTAGTCTTGTCAAAGCCAGGTATAGCACCTTTAAGAAAGACGTTTTATACATAACGCCCTTTTAAAAGGCTTTATACCGTTAACATATAGCTCCCTTTAAAAGGGCATTATATATAGTTTTGTCACTAATTTTTTTTTACACTCATTTCGGTATTTTGAGTCCAAAAAGACCACATTTAGGTTCCGAACTCATAAATAAAATCCCAAAATCTGGGTCCAAAATTACAAGATGTCCAAAGGAATGTAGAAAATGATTGTTGCTACTAGCTAATACTAACAATAGGAATACTAATCTAGCTATTACAATGAAATGGGATATATGCCTCGAGAAAGTAGTGCAAGTGAATCCAATGACTAAGGGAAAACCAAGTAGCACCTCCAAGCTCTCACTAGGCGCCAGGTTGTACATTCCATAGGAAATGATCTTAATGGACAAGGTAAGTGTGGAATCCAAACAATCACACCACTATAATGAAGCTATCCAATAATGAAAGATCCAAGCATAGCAATGCCTCCTCAATTTTGTGTTCCATATACCTTTGAGGCTGTACATGAAGTTGATGAATGCAGAAAAGAGACAATACTGCTTTATTGAAATATGGGGACAATATATTGTATTCTAATCTCCAAATTTATCATTCATGCACACTAATACGACTAGACAATGATAAGACACTATACAGTATTTCACAAGAACAGATTCAAGCAGCAGTTTTTGTAGCATATCATGTGAATAGACATACTACATTTGACATTTCACCACTAACCATTCATAAACCAATAGGTTGATCCTATGTGAAGCCTTATATTTATGTGAACAAATACATCAGAACCACAACACAACTATCAGAAACCTCATAACTTTTGAACTTATACTGGACCCTATGAGATGCCTGCTTGACTCCATGGATCTGTTTGATGTTAAACCACCCCTAGAATTAGCATGATAACATGCTAATATCACTGATAAATATCCTAACACCATATACACAATATGCACAATAAAATCGAAGTCAAGCTCAAGCTATACGTTAACAAATATGATCATTAATCTGGAGCCTTCCTCTTTGCTACCCTCACCCTAAGATTAGGGATATGGTCCTTGTCAAGGTTGAGTAATCTTCTCCCTGCACTTGGAAATTCAGATAATGAGTTAGAGTTTACTGTACCTGCAAAAGAAAAAGCTATGTTAGGTAAAAAATCTGCCAGTGTGTTTCCCTTTCTCAGAATATGCTGGAATATCACATTGAAACTCTCCTTCGTCCCCTTGATCCTTTTCACCTTTTTTCCAATGCTCCATGGTGTTTTACATTCACCATCTATGATCCTCTTCATTACCATAGAATCAATCTCTACAATTAGATGATGCAGTTGTTGCTCAACACAAAATACTAGCCCTTCAAAAATTGCTTTAGCTTCTGCCACAATATTAGGTGTATCTTCAATCTGTTTTGCCCTAGAAAACACTAAGTCTCCTTCACTATTCCTCACACAAAATCCATAGGAACTTGGTCCTGTATTGCTCCTTGATGCACCATCAGTGTTACATTTGAACCAGCCTTCATAAGATGACTTCCAGGACACTCTCTTGGTCACAACATATAGTTTATACCCTTCAATAAATTTGATCATGTCTGGCCATAGTAATGCAATATGTGGCAACCAAGGATACCTTACCCTTGCTACATTATGCAGTGTGTTGTTCACTTCATGGATCACCCTACTACACGACAGTGTACCTCTATGTTTCATAGTGTTTCTCCTCTTCTAAAGCTCCCATGTTATCACTGCTGGAGTTGCCTGGAACAAAGGCTCGAGTTTTGGGTCGCAATCAACATTCCACCACACCCTTATAACTTTATGAACCTGGAGTATATTCTATACTATCCCTGTTACCTGCATAAAATTTCTCCAAACCTTATCTGCAATTGGACTTGTTAGAAAAAGATGTTGAAAATAATCCTCATGAGGTTGAATGCAACACCAATATTTTGAAACCACCATGTGCCCACTCCTTCTCCAAATATCATCAGTAGGTACCTTGTCTCTCCATAGTCTCCACAAAAAGAATGATATTTTAAAAGTCATCCCCTTAGTCCACAACAGTTTGTATTCAGCATTAATACGAGCTCTATGCCTCAAAATTTCTCACGCACTACTTACTGTGAACCTCCCTGAAGCTGTAGGCATCCACTTAGATATGTCCTAATATTCATCATTGTCTTCAAAGAAAACTTCCTGCCTAATGTGATCTGCAATATCCATAGGAAAAGATTATTCCAAAAGCTGCACATTCCAATCATATCCCTCCCTCAAATCATCCACCTCTTGAAGCTCTTCATCAATGTGAAAATCTGGAAGGACAACATGGTATAATGCCCCTAGGCCAGTCCAGTTCTCATGCCACACATTGGTCGACCCCCTATTCATTTCCCATAATATTTCATGCTCACATTCGTCCCTTTCCTCCAACATTTTCCTCCAAACATGTGAGCCTTCCCTAAATTGAATTACAGTAGGTAGTTCTTTTTTACAATATTTGTTCCACATAAAGTTTGACCATAATGACTTGGTAGTTCTAAACCTCCACCATAGCTTACAAAATAAGGATTTGGAAACATCAACCAAAGATATAAAACCTACACTCCCTTCCTCCTTAGGAAGGCATAAGTTTTTCCATTTTGTCCAGTGCCTACTCCTACCTTCTTCCTTATTGCTCCAGAAAAACCTAGAAAAGATTTTGTGTAAGCGTTCAAACACATTATCAGGGAGGATCAAGTACTAAAAGAATATGTGTAGGCATTCTTTGCAACACACTAGAGATTAGTGTGGCTTTCCCCCATAGGACAGTAGCTTCCCTTTCCAAGAATGCAGTTTTGCCTTCACCTTCTGTATCAAATTATTGTAGTACTCCTTTATCCTTCTTGTGTAAAAGATTGGGCAGCCAAGATAAGTAAAAGTAAATTCACCCTTTGAGAAACTAGTGATGGTTCCTACTGTATTCACAAAAGCTCCTGCAACATTGGCATGCATATAGTATGAACTCTTTGCCTTGTTGATCAACTATCCAGAAGTGTGCTCATATTGAGCCAAAACTTCAACAATCTTCTGTAAGGAGTATGGATTTTCAAAGGCAAAAATGATGGTGTCATCAGCATAAGCTAAGTGGTTTAATGGATCAGTCCACTTAGGCATGCCAAATCCTTTGAACTGCTTGTATTCAAATAGTTTATTCAAGGATCTTGACAATACTTATGTTGAAAGAATAAACAAAGCTGTAGATACAGGATCCCCTTGCTTGACTCCCCTTGTTGAATGAAAGAAGCTTGAAGTTTGCCCATTAATCAATATAGAATACCAGTTGTTAGCAATCAAATTCCACACGATATTGATGAAGCATTCTGCAAATCCCATTTTTCTTAACACATGCATCAAGTATTTCCATGACACTCTATCATATGCTTTTTCCATATCCAGTTTAATGGCCACATTGGCAGATTTTCCCCTCAATCTTATGCATGTAACAATCTCCTGAGTCAGCAATATGTTTTCAAGAATACTTCTTCCCTTGACAAAGCCAGACTGATTTGAAGAGATCAAGGAAGGTAGTATCTTCTCCAGCCTATCATGAACCACCCTTGAGAACACCTTGTTTATAAAATTACTCAGGCTAATAGGTCTAAGATCAAAGAATGTTTGGACCCTTAGTTTTTTAGGCAGCAAGACAAGATTTGTGTGAGTTATGGATTTAGGAAAAGAGCTTCCCCCATAAAACAATGTCAGCATATTATGAATGTCTTCCCATGAAATATCCCAACATGCTTGACAGAACAAGTCAGAAAATCCATATGGACCAGTTACATCTCACTACTTAATGCAAAAACAACTATATTCACCTCCTCTTTAGTAGGAATTCTACAAAGCTCTAGATTCTGCTCATTTGTCGCCATTGAAGGCACATTGTTTAGGATTTCAAAGCTTGTAGGATCATCATAGTTAGTGAACTACTTCTGGAAAAAATCAACTGCAACATCAGCCATTATGTCTTGTGACTCAATCCATGCACCATCACTATTTTGAATCCTTTTCAATTGGAGCTTCTGCCTCTTACCATTGACATGGTTATGAAAAAATGTAGTATTTTTGCCCCCTTCTTCAAACCATGTCATTCCTGCTTTTTGTTTCTAATGTTGCTCCTCAATTCTCAAGTACTTCTTCAATCAAGCTTGAGCTTGTTGAAGTACTATTCTGTTCTCCACTATTGGTGCTTCATCAAACAACATCTCCTTAATTATAACCATATCTTCTCTAATAGCCAACTTCTTGAATATATCATCGTAAGTGAGTTTACTCCATTTAGAAAGAGCAATATTAACCCTTTTCAACTTCTCCTTGAACATCAAGAAAGGATCTCCAGTGAAATCAGCCACCCAATTCTTCCTAACAACCTCCATAAATGTTTCATGTTTGGTCCAGAAGTTCAAGAACTTGAATGGTTTAACAAATTTCATTGCCTCTTCTCTACATCTCATCAAGAGTGGAGCATGATCTGAACATATGATCTGATGAGATGCTCCACCTATATATATTAGGGAACAATGTTTGGAAAGGCAAGTTCACAAGGATTCTGTCCAACCTTTTGAAGATGCATTCTTCATTTGGCCTTCAATTCCACCAAGTGAAAGGACTGCAAGATCAAACAGTCCACATGAATTAATACAAAAGCAAAAGCTTCGTACTTTCGAGGATACACTGGCAGTCCTCCTATTTTCTCTTCTTCTCCAAGAACTACCCCTCCAACCACCTAAGGCAGTTCCATATCACTAGCTAGATAGTATAGATTGTCCCACAACTCTAGCCTTTCCAATGAGGAGCACTTTGCATAAACAAAAGTCATCATAATGTGCTTACCTATATCTTGATGATATACCATGATAGTCAGATGCTGCTCAGTATCAATCAACAAATCCCACTCACCACAGCATCAAAAAATTAACCATATCTTCCCATTCACATTTGAGATTGCAGCTTCCATACCTAATATCCTTCTATACTTTTGAATATACATTAACTTCTGAAATGGCTCCATGAGTGCAACAATGAAAAAACCATGTTCCCTTTGAATATTTATAACCCTCTGAAAGGCATGCTGAGTCTTAACAGACCTTATGTTCCATATTAAGGTTTTAATCATCATCTTGTTGTTTTGGATAGCACATAAGTATTTTCTAGATCTTGATTTTTCTATCACTTTCTTGTTAAATTTATGGTGATTTAGAAGTAAAAGGGATATTGGTATTAAGGGGTTTCATATTTGTGTATTGTCTTCACTGTTCATTTTCCTTTCAAATTCGCCGGTGACCAGAACCCTCGAATTTTTAGGTATTAACCTGTTAACAAAAACTCTTAAAGAGAAAGGGCTTTGACTTACCAAAATTCAACTAGAGCTGGCCTTCCTTCTAGATTTAGTGTTCATTCTGGTAAATTGAAATTGGGAATTAATAGTTGAAGTATTCTTGGTAACGAACGAGACATGTTGTCTATTCATTTTGCTTTCAGTTGCCACTGTTCATTTTTCTTTCAAATTCGCCGGCGACCGGAACCCTCAAATTTTTAGGAAAAAAAAGTGTCTTTTTCGTTTTTGGGGTCTAGAAATCAGTAAACAATTTTCATCCCGGTTCACAAATCCTAGCACTAGTTTAGCCAATCGCCGAGCTATTTCTCAGTCCACCTTGCCGGAGCACACGGGTTTGGGAGGCAGCAACATTCAATGGATTGGGAAGCGTGGTTGGACATCCCCAACTGTATTCAGGTTCCATCTTTATTGAATTGTATTTGCGCACATCTATTTACTGTTGTCTTGCCGGCAATTTTTGTTTGTGTACATATCTATTAGTTTTGGTTGCCTTGCCGGTAACCCGTAGTTGGATCGATTACTTTTGATAGACAACATTTGCTTGTTTTTTTATCTTTTATACTAGTGTTTCATCTATCCCTTTTAATTCCTTGTTTGCATAGGGGTAGTTTCTTAGACGTGGTATATTCAGTATTCTAGTGCCTGCTAGCGTTACTGTTCTCATAGTAGCGCCTTTGAGTTATTTTTAGCTCTCGGGTTCCTAGCTTGTAGTCCCTCGTTTCCGCTACTTGTTCTTAGTTGTAGTGTTTACCTGATATATTTTGCTTATAGTGGCGGTAATGTACGATGTGAGAGTAAGATCATGTCCTCGGGTAGGGTTGGGGCTGGGGTCCAGGGGTAGGAAGGGGGGTAAGAAAGCCTCTAAGCTAAGAGTTGGATCTTGGAACATTGGGACGTTGACGGAGAAGTCTATTGAGTTAGTTAAAATTCTTCAGAAGAGGAAGACCAACATAGTGTGTGTCCAGGAGACTAGATGGAAGGGTACTAGGGCACGGGATGTAGACGGGTTTAAACTATGGTACTCCAGAAGCGCTGGAGGTAAGAATGGGGTAGGTATTTTAGTAGACAATGACCTTAGGGAGATCGTGGTCGAGGTTAGGAGGGTAAATGATAGGTTGATGAGTATTAAGCTTGTAGTTGGTGGGTTTACTGTAAAGTGCATACGCTCCTCAGGTAGGTTTGGACCAGGAGGTCAAGAAGTAATTCTGGGAGGATTTGGACGAGATGGTGCATAGTATCAGGCACACAGAGAAGCTGTTCATGGCGGAGATTTCAACGGCCATATTGGGGCTAGTGCTAGGGGTTATAATGATGTGCATGGCGGGTTCGGTTTTGAGGATAGGAATGAGGGAGGTAATTCACTGTTGGATTTTTCTAGGGCTTTTGATTTGGTTATAGCTAACTCGAGTTTTCCGAAAAGAGAAGAGCACCTGGTCACTTTCCGAATTCAATGGGCAAGACTCAGATTGATTATCTTCTCTGCAGGAAATGCGATAAAGGTTTGTCCACTGATTGCAAGGTCATCCAAAGCAAGCACCTCATGACCCTAAATCGGCTCCTAGTTATTGACCTGGAGATCAAGAGGAGTAGGAGGAAGAGGGCGGTGTGCAATCACCCTAAGATCAAGTGGGGTAACTTGACCAAGGACAAAGATCAGGAGTTAAGGGAGAAGTTGTTGGCTATGAAGGCCTAGATGAGTAGGGGGGACGCGTCTAGTATGTGGTTCACGACTGCGAATTGCATTAAGGTAGCTGCTAGAGAGGTCTTAGGAGTCACGAAGGGCTCTCTCGGGGTTCATAGAGGGGACTGGTGGTGGAATGGAGAGGTCCAAGGTAAAGTGGAAATTAAGAAAGCTGCTTATTTGAAGCTAGTAGAGATTACAAACGAGGAGGAAAAAAAGACTTATCGGGAGTGTTACAGAAAGGCAAAGAAAGAGGCAAAGTTAGTAGTTACAACGGCTAAAAATGCAGTGTATGCTCGTTTGTACGAGGAGCTCGGGGCAAAGGCGGGTCCGAGGTGAGGGATAGGAAGGCCCGTGACTTAGACCAAGTCAAGTGCATCAAGGACGAGGATGGAAAAGTATTGATGGACGAGGCACTTATTAGGAGAAGATGGCAGACATACTTTCATAAACTGTTGAACGAAGAGGGGGATAGACGCATTGTGCTAGGTGAGTTGGAGAACTCATAGAGTCGGCAGGATTTTAGTTACTGTAGGTGGATTACGGTAGAAGAGGTGGAAGGGGTGAAGCATAAGATGTGCAGGGGAAGAGCGGCTAGGCCAGACGAAATCCCGGTGGAATTCTGGAAGAGCGCGGGGCGCACAAGTTTGGAGTGGCTCACTGGGCTGTTTAATGTTATTTTTAAGACAAAGAAGATGCCCGAAGAATGGAGGTGGAGTACGATGGTTTCACTTTACAAGAACAAGGGTGATATCTAAAATTGCAATAATTATAGAAGTATTAAGATGTTGAGTCACACTATGAAGGTTTGGAGAGGGTGGTGGAGCCAGGGTGAGGAGATGTGTGTCTATTTCCGAGAATCAGTTTGGACTCATGCTGGGGCGTTCGACTACGGAAGTGATTCATCTGGTTAGAAGATTAGTGGCGCAGTACAGGGAGAGGAAGAAGGACTTGCATATGGTGTTTATTGACCTTGAGAAAGCGTATGATAAAGTCCCAAGAGAGGTCTTGTGGAGGTGTTTGGAGGCTAGTGGCGTTACGGTAGCGTACACTAGAGTGATTAAGGATATGTATGATGATGCTAAGCTTCGAGTGAGGACTGTGGGTGGTGACTCGGAGCATTTTCCTGTGGTGATGGGGATGCACCAGGGATCGGCTCTTAGCCCATTTTTATTTGTCTTAGCGATGGATGTACTGTCCCGACACATCCAAGGGGAGGTGCCTTGGTGCATGCTATTTTCTGATGATATAGTGTTGATTGACGAGATGCGAAGCGGAGTTAACGCGAGGTTAGAAATTTGGAGACAGACCTTGGAGTCTAAAGGTTTCAAATTGAGGAGAACCAAGATAGAGTACTTGGAGTGCAAATTATGTGATTAAGGATATGTATGATGATGCTAAGATTCAGGTGAGGACTGCGGGTGGTGACTCGGAGCATTTCCCTGTGGTGATGGGGTTGCACCAGGGATCGGCTCTTAGACCATTTTTATTTGCCTTTGCGATGGATGTATTGTCACGACACATCCAAGGGGAGGTGCCTTGGTGCATGCTATTTTTTGATGATATAGTGTTGATTGACGAGATGCGAAGTAGAGTTAACACGAGGTTGGAAATTTGGAGACAGACCTTGGAGTCTAAAGGTTTCAAATTGAGTAGAACCAAGACAGAGTACTTGGAGTGCAAATTATGTGACGGGACCCACGAAGCAGACGTAGAGGTAAAGCTTAATGCTCAAGTTATCCCTAAGAGAGCGAGTTTTAAGTATCCCGGGTCTATTATCCAAGGTAACGGGGAGATTGACGAAGATGTCGCACATCGCATCGGAGCGGGATGGATGAAGTGGAGGCTCGCTTCCGGTGTTTTATGTGATAAGAACGAGCTGCCAAGACTTAAGGGCAAGTTTTATAGAGTGGTGGTTTGACCGGCTATGCTCTATGGGGCTGAGTGTTGGCCAGTCAAGAACTCCAACGTGAAGAAGATGAAAGTAGCAGAGCTGAGGATGTTGAGATGGATGTGTGGGTGTACCAGGAGCGATAAGATTAAGAATGAAGTTATCAGAGACAGAGTGGGAGTAGCCTCCATGGAGGACAAGATGTGGGAGTCGAGGCTGAGATGGTTCAGACATGTTAAGAGGATAATCATTGATGTCCCTGTTAGGAGGTGTGAGAGGTTAGCCATAGCGAGTTTGAGAAGAGTTCGAGGTAGGCCTAAGAAGTACCGGGGAGAGGTGATTAGACAGGATATGGTGTTGATACCCAATTTTTTCTCAAACTATTTTAAAATTGCATATATACCTTCAAAAACAGTCTTTCATAGCAATTGATATTTTTGTATAATTTTCCCATATTTTTATTAATTTATCCAGTATTTTATTTCTAATAATTAATTACAAAATTGCATTACAAACAATTTCAAAAGAATTTCTTGATTTAATTTATTATTTAGGGTCCTACTAAGACCAAATTATTTCACAATTAGCCAAATTAGCACTCTTTGGCTATGATTGTAATAACTTTGCAATTATAGTCCAATCATATGCTTTATACTATTTTTATCCAGTAATAAGTCATTTTGTATTTTTTTTTTCTAATCAGTCATTTTAATTTATTTTTCTAAGCATCAATTTCATTTTATACAATTATTAGCTATTTTTATAATTGTTTTATCTAATTTAATTAGGTATTTAACAGTTAGCCCCTTTTATTTCAATTATAGCCTAAAATTAGCCTAATACCTAACCCAGCTAAATAACCCAACAGACTCTCAAGCCCAAACCTAAAACTACTCGGCCCAATCGGTCCAGATAATCCCTTCCTAAAATAAACCTAACGACTACCCTCCCCCTCTCTCATTTTTCCCTCACTCACTCCGCCGCCTCAAACTCTCTCATATCCTCTCTTCTCTCAACCTAACCCTAGCCTCCTTCAACCACCACCTCCCTCTTCGGCCATCTCCGGCGACCACCTTTCAACCCCAAGCCTCCAATGGTTTCCCCCTCGCCTTGCTCATCATCTATGAGGCCTTCAAGGGCCCTGGGCCATGCCGAGTTGTGTCTAGGGTTGCTGTTTTGGTTGTTCATGACTTCTCCGGTGTGATTTTGGGAAAAATACACCATATTTTCTACGATCTTTGAAGTTTATAGCAGGTTTTTCCGTTTCTATTTGGGTTTCCTTTGAAACCCTAGATTTTGTTTGAATCTCTTAGATCTGTGCTATTTTTAACGATTTAAGTTTGTTCCTTTCTATATTTTACACTATTTTCAAACTTCTTTTGAAAAATCATCAACTTTAAGTCGTTTTTACTTTCTTTAAAGTTAGGGTTTCTCAGAGTCCTTCTACACTTGTTTAAACTGATTTTTCTTTATGTTTAAACCTTTTCCTTGCATATCTTGACTGATTCTATGTTCTTACTGCTTTTTCGACTTGCCTCTGTTAAAAGCCCTAAGTTTTAGATCTTCGTTGTTTTGGTTATGTGTGTTAGCGTGACTACTCGACTCTTGTTAAGTTTCTGTGGTTACCATGCTTCGAATGGGTTTTTACTGAGTCTTTAGCCTACTTGTATCACCTCTATGTGATTGTATTCATTTGGATTTGTTCATCTCTTGCCTCTTTCTATCAATATTGCTGACCTTTCCTATTTGCTACGACTGTTTGTCCTTCCCTATTTATATGTTGAAGTATAGAATCATAACCCTCTCTTGATTTGATTCTGATTTCCTTATTTGATGGTTTGATTGAAAGGTTTTCTTTTAAAACCCTAAAATTCTACTCATATGTTAAATTAACTGATTCCATTACCTTATTTGCTGTAGTACTTTATTTTTTTTTACTGAATCATTCCTTAATTGGAGTTTTCTGAACTTAGCCCTAATTGACTACTCTATGCTTACTGAGCCTTGATTCTTTCCTTACTAGTCATGTACTGATTTTCTCTTGCCTTATATGATACTGGTTCTTACCGTTTGAATTAAACTCCCTTAACTTAAGGGAGTACTTGCCTTGATAGCTGACTAAGTGATTCTGAGTTCCTTAATTACCATGCTACTATGATTCTTACCTTATTTTCTGCTATTTTCAAAACTATATATAGTCTACTCTCTCATTAGCACAAGACACGAACACACACACAGTTCAAGCTCTACCTCTCACACACAAACATACTATGTTCTGAACTTTTCTTTCTCTCTTGTTGTTTGCTTGCTACTCAGTCGGCTAAAAGCCAAGACTGAGTAACTCTATTACTCTACTTGCTCTACTGTGTCGTTGTTCTATTTGCATTACTTCTCCTTTACTCTGCACTTACTTCATCATCTAACTGGTATGTTCTCAGTTTAATTCTAAGGTTTCCAAAACAACATGCTTCAGTATGTATTACAGTTCTTTTTATTCCTATTATGTGTCTACTTATGGTTTTATTGCTTACCCTGCAACTAGCATGCCTATTTATTAAACTATCTATATGGCTACTCTCTAGTTCAGCATGTCTATTACTTTCTATATGTCCCATTAAAACTTCTGCCCTATCCCCTGACCCTAGTACATGATAAGCATGTAGTTCTGAACATAGTGTGTACTCTAACACCCCCCAACCTGATGCTATTTGGATCCTTATATGAATTCTTGTAAAGGACTATGCTATGACAGTATACGTCTTGTAATACTTTTTTGAGTCCTACTTGTGTGCAAGTCTGTTCCTATGTGCTTCATACTTGTCCCCAATCCCCCGTCTCCCTATTTGTGGTTTTGTCTTAAGTCCTGTTTATTGTTTTGTGTGTGCTATTTGAGTATGTTGGTTGTGCTACTGCCTTACCCTTTTCAAGCTAACTTTCATTAAACCTTTCTCTTTCTAAAAACTGTTTTAAAACTGTTCTTATTCACTATGAGCACTTCCACTATACTCTTAGAGATTAGGTTTTGCCCCTCTTATGTGAGCATTGCCCTGGGACCCTTGAGCTCCCTCTGAACTTTGACACACAAGAGTTGGCCTTTCCACACTGCAATAACTCCATCTTGGCTATGAAATCTGGGTGTGAGCACTGCCCGGGATCCCTTGAGATCCTTAGGGAACTTTGACACACCTGGATCATGTGAAGGGTTGTGAACCAATGACATTTGAGGATATGGAAACTTGGGCCTACTATGGAAGGCTCCCTATAGTTAACTTCTTCTTTTCCTTTTAATTATGTAATTCATATTCAGAGGTTTGTAATAATTTGTAAGAATGATTCTCGGGTGGGATAGTGAAAATGGGTGGGGATATGCATGTTATAGTGTAAGTATCGATAGATATCATGTTTTTCTAGGTTTATTTTTTTTATATGTGCACTAGTAACCATGTCTAGGAATCAAGTATGCCATGCATTTAGATACCATGTCACTTAGGTTCATACATCTGCTTTTCTTTCAGCATGTTATCACTCCTTGCCTTCACTTAGAAATCTTATTCATAGGACCAGTAATAACAACAAAAACTGTTACCATTTGATTATGTCCATGTATTCTGAAAAAATGTAGTCTAGATCATGCCTTAGAACAAATGTGTTAACAAATATACAATCATGCTATACACGTAGAGATCCTGTTTTAGGTAAACAATGATTAAAATCTGTCACCTGTGCTATTCCTGAAGTTGTGCATAATGTTGTGATCTTGCATTCATTTAGAAAAAATCATGTTTAAGTTATCATGCTGCATTAGAAATCATGCCTTAGGGTCATACTTACTCAAATCGCACCTAGTTTAAATATACGTGTCTAAAACAGTCCCTGTTCTAATAAGCTGGAAATCGGTCTTTGATAAACACTTAGAATCACATGCTATTAGGATTGGTAATCTGAAACCCTTTTAACAAAGTTGTACAACTGCTGCATGTTATTTTACACCTAGGCAAGTCTTAGGAAATCAGTTACAAGGAATAAAACTAGATCTGTCTTTGTGTTTTAGGATCTGAACCTGAATCTGAACCTTAAATATGTATGAGTCATGTTGTTTATGTGTACTATGTGTGGAGGTATACTTGAGACTTTTATTTTCTTTCCATGCTCCCCTTAATTGAAGTCCTATATGTTTTATTATGTGTCGCCTTAGTAATTTTTACCTGTAATGAGGGTCTGCCTAGCNAGGGAACCACACTTGTGGATCCTAAGGGGTGCCAAACACCTTCCCCTTAGTATAATTTCAAGCCCTTACCCTATCTCTGGTTAACAACGTAGTTGTAAATGAACCCCTTTGGTGTCCTAACGCACCTTTAAAAATCGTTAGGTGGCGACTCTCAAAAACACAAACCCCTTTCCCAAAAGGAAAGAGTTGTCTCAACCGAATGTCATAAACCCGATCTCCGCGAGGAAAGAGGGGGCGCGACATATGGCGCTGCTTCAGCTTACTGAGGACATGACCCTAGGTGATAAATCCCCTTCCCTTGCAACAACTTTAAAGTTCCAGCAGTGGATTCATCATCACATTGTTCTTCATGTTGTTGTTGTTGATCCACCAAGTCATTTTGAATATCTACTAGAATCTCCTTGTGAGTAATGATATCATGTAAGATTTTATTAGGAGACTTCAATGGCACATTGATTTAAATCTGCAATGGTGATTCAATCCCAGAAGCACATGCCATAGGCAATGTTTCAATTTCACCAATCTCCCTAGGCACTATGACTTGATCAATTTGATCATGAGGCCTCAAATATAACTCATTTAACATTTAAAATTCCTCTCTATAATCCCTATATTCTCTTGTATCACCCTGAATTGAAGCTCATACACAGAACCCAAACTAGGGTTCATTGTAGCAGAATTCTCAAGAATTATTGTTCCATTGGGATCACCACCCTTCCCATCGACTGTTTGGTGGTCTGAACCCATTGTATCCTTCAATACCTCCATATTGACATCCTCAACTTTATCACTCGTTAATGTATACACTGTAACCCCATCAACAGTGGCCAAAATCTCCCCAGAATTTCTAGGGTTTACTGTTCCATTGGCATGTTTCTTGGCTAATGGTGCATTATGTGATCCCCCAGGATTTCCAGGTTCTTTTAATTTCCATCTATCACCTCCAGCTATTGGATCTTATTTCTTCACCTTAGAACTCGAATTATCGTCAACCCTAGTTTTTGGACTGCTAGGGTTTACTGTAGCTGACTCCATAATGCATGTCTCTTGTGTCTAATTGTTGTCCTTCTTTTCTTTGACTCCTGTTGTGTTTGTTGTGTCTAACTGAACTTCTATATCTTCAAATTCATCACTCCATAGAGCTTTTCCAGGATTAACTTCATTATGGTCCTCCAGTTGTACAGAATCCTCATACGTTTGTGATGGTATTTCATGGCAAGATTGATTGATTGTCACATTGATCTCCCTTAATTCCTCCTTGCTTGTACCAAACCTTCTATGCACCCACTCAATTTTAGATTCTTTTCTAACCCCCTCATCAATCCTTCCTCAATAGGAATAGGAGAACTAGCCTTAGCTAATTCTTGAGCACCTTTCATACCTGAAAATTAAATCCCAATTTGAGTCGGATTCAGATTATTTTCCTTATTAGTTGCCTCCCTTTCCTTATTTGCAACCCCAACTGCTTCTTTCTTAACACGTCTAGCCTCCACCTCTCTTTTATTTAAGGAAAGATTTTCAACATTATGAAACCTAGCCTCTTTATTAATCAACCTGGAATTTTTAACCTTCTCCAACTCCATCCTGGATTCACCAACCTTAATCCCAGAACTATTAGGATTTCAGGTGGCATCTCCACCCTTCTTCATATGCTCCTTTTCTTGGGACTGAGTGGAACCTTTGACTAGTTGCTTATTCACATTAGTATTGCTATTATCATCACCTTTTCCATCTGTAATTCTCAAAATTGGTTGAACATTTCATCCACCTCCAAAGCATCAAACTTGTTATTTGTAGTGACTGCCTCAACTTTGGCCTTTCCCTTCCCATTGTTAGCTTCATTCTCCTTTGTGTTCTCAATAATATAGCCCCTCTTATCACATTGATATTTATTTTTCCTTGCTTGCATCTACTCCTGCCTAGCTAGATTAGCAACTGGTTTCCCCACAACTTTCCCACTCGATAACACCTTTATAGAAGCAGTTGTTGTGCCAATTACCTCTTGCTCAGTTCTCTTGCCATTGCCTTGATCCTCAAATTGCCTCAATTCTGGATTAATAATCCAGCACTCATTTTGTTTGTGACCTTTTTTCTTGCACAATATGCAATGCTTAATCATATAATCATACCTAATTTTGATCCATTTAAGCTCCTCAAGTCCAGATTCATCCTCATCCTCTACAATTTTGATCCTTTGAGGAAAATTTGACAATAAATTCACCTCAACTTTCACTTTAGCACAGCTTGATCAATTTTTATTTTGAGTAGGCAAATCCACATGAAGTGGCCTTCCTACTACCCTAGCTAGTGAGAACACAAACTCATTGCCAAAGAAGTTAGGTGGTAAATCTTGAAAGAAAATCAAAGCTATCGCAACAGGAGTTTCCTCATTAGGTTTCCACCATGGATTCCACTTAGTACAACGCATCTGCCACATCTCACTTTGTATTTTCAAATAAAAAGTATGTTTTGATAAAAGATGATATAATCCTCCATTAATGAAAGCTTGATTAACACACGATTATCTTCTATTAATTCAACTGAACACTGCCATTTAAGCTCGTATTGAATTGGTATGGCTTTACGTAAATCATGAATTCCAGGCTTACCATATGAAAATTTTCCCAAGACTGATATGTTTAATCCTTATTGCGCGATGTATTGATGAACCTCCTGCTTTTTCCCACGAACAATGGGCTCGCCATGATGATATTCTATAGGTTTTAGGGCTACGTGAGGAGTTTGCTGCATGGACGCATTTAATGCACTTGGTTGAAGTAGTTTAGCATAATTATGGATTCGATTGTTGTTTGTAGGGGTCGTTAATGGATGAGGGAGGGAAGAAGATGACTGAAAAACCTCAGGAGGAGGCTGGTCAGTGGCCGACGCGGCCATGGGAAGCTTTCCCTCTCTAGTCACCTCTAAATCGCCAGATCTTCTCCCTCTAGGCGCACGCGGATGGCTAGACAATTACTATTGTTATTTAGGTCATTTTGTATGGGCAAACCAAAATTGTTAGCGATCGAGGTCCGGTCTCCCGCACCCATACAGATGGCGTGGGCTATAGCACACACAAATCTGGAAATCGTGCCGAATTTAAGTTTTATGGCTCTAAAACGCAAAAAATAAGGAACGGTCATGGCGAAGCGATGACTATTTTCCTTAGGTCTTTTTTTTAAGGGCCGGAAAAATTTTAGGCGATCGGGTCCGATCGTCAGACCCATGCAGATGTCGTGGGCTATAACATACAAAAATCTGGAAATCAAGTAGAATTCCAGTTTTCTAGCCCTAAAACGCAAAAACAAAATGAGGAATGGTCATGGCGAGGCGATGACTATTGTTCTTTCGGTCATTTTTGATAGGCAGGCATATTTTTTAGGCGATCAGGGTCCGGCCGCACGAACCCATGCAGATGGCATAGTCTATAACACACAAAAATCTAGGAATCGGGCAGAAGTTAAGTTTTATGGCATTAATATGCCAAAAAATAAGGAACGTTCTGCGAGACGAAGACTATTGTTCCTTAGGTCATTTTTTATGGGTGGGGAAAATTTTAGGGGATCGGGGTACGGTCTCCTAGACCCATACAGATTGCGTTGGCTATAGCACACGAAAACATGGGAATAAAGAGGAATTCCAATTTTATGATCCTAAAACGCAAAGAAACGAGGAACTGTCATGGAGAGGCGATGACTATTGTTCCTTTGGTCATTTTTTATGGGCCGAAAAAATTTTAGGCGATCGGGGTCCTTTCGTCCGGACACAGGCAGATGGCGTGGGCTATAGCACATGAAAATTTGGGAATCGGAAAGAATTCAAGTTTTATGGCCCTAAAACACTAAAAAATGAGGAACGGTCACGGCGAGGTGATGACTATTGTTTCTTAGGTCGTTTCTTGTGGGCTGGCAAAATTTTAGGCGATCGGTGTTCAAGTTCTAAAATGCCAAAAATTGAGGAACTATCATTGCAAGGCAATGGCTATTGTTCACTTGGTTATTTTTTATGGGCCGACAAAATTTTAGGCGATCGGGGTCAGATCACTTGAACCCAAGCTGATAGCGTGAGGTATAACATAAGATAATACAGAAATCGGGAGGAATTCTAGTTCTATGGCCGCAAAAGGCCAAAAAACGAAGAACGGTCATGGCGAGGCGATGAATATTATTCCTTATATTATTTTTGATGGCCGAAAAATTTTAAACGATCAGGTCCGATAATCTGAACTCATTCAGATGGCGTGTGATGTAGCACGCGAAAAATCTGAGAATGGGACGGAATTCCAGTTTTATGGCCCTAAATAGTTATGAGACGAGGAACGGTCATGGCGAGGCGATGACTATTGTTCCTTAGGTCGTTTCAGATAAGCCATCAAAATTTTAGGCGAACGAGATCTGATCGCCCGAACCCATGCAGATGGCGTGGGCTAAGCACACAAAAATCTTCGAATCGGGCAGAATTTTAGTTTTATGGATCTAAAAGGCCAAAAAATGAAGAACAGTCATGACGAAGCGATAATTATTGTTCCTAAGGTCATTTTTGATGGGCGGATAAAATTTTAGGTGATCAAGTTCAGTCACCCAGACCCATGCAGATGGCGTGGGCTATATCACACAAAAATCTGGGAAACGGGCGAAATTTGAATTTTATGGCCTTAAAATGCCGAAAAACTAGGAACGTTAATGGCGAGGTGATGACTATTGTTCCTTAGGTTATTTTTAATGGCCCGGAAAAATTGTATGCAATCAGGGTTCGATCGCCCGGATCCATGCAGATGTGTGGGCTATAACACATAAAAATTTGGGAATTGGTTGGTATTCCAATTTTATTGCTCTAAATTTCCAAAAATGAGGAGCGGTAATGGCGATACGATGACTATTGTTTCTTAGGTTATTTTTGATAAGCCGGAAAATTTTTAGGCAATTGGGGCTGGAGCCATACAGATGGCGTGGTACATGAAAATCTGGGAATTGGGAGAAATTCTAATTTTATGGCCCTAAAAAGACAAAAAATCAGGAACGGTCATGGAAGGTGAAGACTATTGTTTTTAATTTTATGTTTTATGGGCCGGAAAAATTTTAGGCGTTCATGGTTCGGTCTCCCTGACCCATGCAGATAGCGTGGGCTATAGCATACAAAAATCTGGTAATCTAACAGAATTAAAATTTTATGGCCCTAAAACGCCGAGAAACGATGAACGATCATGGCCAGATGATGACTATTTTTTTTGGACTTTGTTTATGGGCCGACAAAGTTTAACGCGATCAGGATCCTTTCGCCAGGACTTATGCAGGTGACGCGGGTTATAGCACCCGACAATCTAAGAATCAGGCGAAATTTCAGTTTTATGGCCCTAACACGATGAAAAACGAGGAACGGTCATGGAGAGTCCATGACTATTATTCCTTAGGTAAATTTCTTTTATGGTCCAGCACACTTTTAGGAGATTGGTGTCTAGGCGACCGGACCCATACAGATGGTGTGCGCTATAGCACACGAAAATCTTGGAATCAAGAGGAATTTTAGTTTTATGGCACTAAAATGCCAAAAAATAAGGAACAGTCATGGTTGGTCCATTACTATTGTTCCTTAGGTCATTTTTTATGGGATGCCCAAAAATATTGGCGATCGAGGTCCGGGCACCCAGACCTATGCAGATGGCGTGGGCTATAGCACGAGAAAATCTAGGAATCATGCCGAATTTCAGTTTTATGGCTCTAAAACGCCAAAAAATGAATAACGGTCATGGAGAAGCGATGACTATTGTTCCTTAGGTCTTTTTTATGGGCCGAAAACATTTTAGGAGAATGTGTACGGTCGCCCAGACCCATGCAGATATCGTGGTCTATACCATACAAAAATCTGGAAACCAGGCAGAATTCCAATTTTTTGGCCCTAAAACGCAAAAAAAAAAAGGAATGGTCATGGCGAGACGATGACTTTTGTTCTTTAGGTCGTTTTTGATGGGCCGGAAAATTTATAGTCGAGATGGCGTGGACACACATGAAAATCTGAGAATCGATCAGAATTTAAGTTTTATGGTACTAAAACGCCATAAAACGAGGAACGTTCATTGCGAGACGGTGACTATTGTTCCTTATGTCATTTCTTATGGGCCAAAAAAATTGTACGCGATCAGGTTCCGGCCGTCCGTACCCTTGCAGATGGCATGGGCTATAGCACACGAAAATATGAGAATCAGGCAGAATTCTAGTTTCATGGACCTAAAATGCCAAAAAATGAGAAATTTTCATGGAGAGACGATGGCTATTGTACCTTAGGTCATATTTTATGGGTCGAAAAAATTGCAAGCGAACCGGGTTCGGTCTCTTGGACCCGTGCAAATGGTGTGGGCTATAACACAAAAAATCTGGTAATCGGACGAAATTCTAGTTTTATAGCCCTAAAAATCCAAAAAATGAGAAACGGTCATGGCGATGACTATTGTTCATTAGGTCATTTTTTATGTCCGGCAAAATTTTAGGCGATCGGCCGGACCCATGCAGAATGCATGGCTTTAGCACACGAAAATCTAGAAATTGGGCGAAATTCCAATTCAATGGCCCTAAAACGCCAAGAAACGAGGAACGATCATGGTGAGACGATGACTATTGTTCCTTTGGTCGTTTTTTATGGGCCGGCCAAATTTTAGGTGATCGAGGTCCTTTCGCTTGGACTCATGCAGATGACATGGGATATAGCACACGAAAAATCTGAGAATCGAGTGAAATTTCAATTTTATGGCCCTAAAAGTCCAAAAAAAAGGAACGGTCATGGAGATGCGGTGAATATTATTTCTTAGGTCATTTTTGATTGGTCGACAAACTTTTAAGGGATCAGGGTACAATCGCCCGTACCCATGCAGATTGTGTGGGCACACAAAAATCTCGGAATCAAGCCTAATTCTAGTTTAAAACGCAAAAAAAAATGAGGAACGGTCATGGTGAGGCGATGACTACTAGTCTTTTGGTCGTATTTGATGGACCAAAAAAATTTTAGGCGATCGGGGTCCTTTCGCGAGCACATGCAGATGTCGTGGGTTATAGCACACAAAAATCTGGGAATCGGAAGGAATTCAAGTTTTATGGTCCTAAAACTCTAACAACGGTCATGGCAAGGCGATGGCTATTGTTCCTTAAGTCGTTTTTCGTAGGCCGGGACAATTTTAGGCGACCGGTGTTGAAGCCCTAAAATGCAAAAAAATGAAGAATTGTCATTGCGAGGCGATGACTGTTGTTCATTTGGTTATTTTTGATGGGCCGACAAAATTTTAGGCGATCGGGGTCAGATCACCCGAACCCAAGCTGATAGTGTGAGCTATAGCATACAAAAATATAGGAATCATGAAAAATTCCAATTTTATGGTCCTCAAAGGCCAAAAAACGAAGAACGGTCATGGCGAGGAGATTAATATTGTTCCTTATGTTAATTTTAATGGGCCGAAAACTTTTAATAGATCGGGTCCGATAGCCCGAACGCATTCAGATGGTGTGTGCTATAACACACGAAAATATGATAATTGGACGGAATTTTAGTTTTATCGTCATAAATGGCCATAAAATAAGGAACAATCATGGCGAGGCGATGACTATTGTTCCTTAGGTCGTTTCAGACAAGCCATCAAAATTTAGGTGATCGGGTTCTGATCGCCCAGACCCATGCAGATGGCATGGGTATAGCACATGAAAATCTTCGAATCAGGCGGAATTTTAGTTTTATGGCCCTAAAAGGCCAAAAAACGAAAAACGGTCATGGTGAGGCGATAGTTATTGTTCTTAAGGTTATTTTTTGTGGGCCGATAAAATTTTAGGCGATCGGGTTTGGTTGCCCAGACCCATGCAGCTGGTGTGGGCTATAGCACACAAAAATATGGAAATTGGCGCAAATTCATATTTATGGCCCTAAAATGCTGAAAAACTAGGAAGTACATGGCGAGGCAATGACTATGGTTCCTTAGGTCATTTTTGATGGGCCGAAAAAATTATAGGCAATCAGGGGTCGGTCGTCCGGACCTATGCAGATGGCATGGGCTATAACACACGAAAATTTGAGAATTAGACGGTATTATAGTTTTATGGCCCTAAAACGCCAAAAAATAAGGAACGATCATGGCGAGATGATGACTATTGTTTCTTAGGTTATTTTTGATAGGCCGGAAAAATTTTAGGCAATTGGGGTTCGGACCCATGCGGATGATGTGGTACACGAAAATATGAGAATCGGACGGAATTTCAGTTTTATGGCCCTAAAAATCCAAAAAACGAGGAATGTTCATGGAAGGTTATGCCTATCATTCTTAAGTTCAATTTTGATGGGCCGACAAAATTTTAGGCGATCAGGGTCTGGTTGCCCGGATAAATACAGACAACGTGGGATATAGCACACAAAAATCTGATAATCATACGAAATTCCAGTTTTATGGCCCAAAAAAGACAAGAAACGAGGAACGATGCA
Organism: Nicotiana paniculata; assembly: GCA_005239505.1. Classification (NCBI taxonomy): domain Eukaryota; kingdom Viridiplantae; phylum Streptophyta; class Magnoliopsida; order Solanales; family Solanaceae; genus Nicotiana; species Nicotiana paniculata. The sequence continues at coordinate 74,268 of ML366086.1, forward strand.
AGATGATGACTATTTTTTTGGTTGTGTTTTATTAGCCATTACAATTTTAGGCGATCGGGGTCCTTTCACCTGGACTCATGCAGATGACGTGGGCTATAGGCTGCGAAAATCTTGGAATCGGACGAAATTCTAATTTTATAGCCCTAACACGCCAAAAAATGAGGAGCGGTCATGGCGAGGCCATGACTATTGTTCCTTAGTCAATTTTTTTTATCGGTCGGCACAATTTTAGGTGATCGGTGTCCAGGCAACCGGACCCATGCAGATGGCGTGCGTTATAGCACACGAAAATCTGGGACTCAGGCAGAATTTCAATTTTATGGCTCTAAAATGCCAAAAAATGAGGAACAATCATGGTTAGGACATTACTATTGTCCCTTAGGTCATTTTTTATGGGCCGGAAAAAATTGTTGGCAATCGGGGTCCGGTTTCTCGGACCCATGCAAATGTCGTGAGCTAGCACACGAAAATCTTGGAATCATGCCAAATTTTAGCTTTATGAATCAAAAACGTCAAAAAATAAGGAACGGTCATGGTGAAGCGATGACATTGTTCCTTAGGTCTTTTTTTTAAGGGCCGGCAAAATTTTAGGATACCGGACACCGGTCGCCCGGACCCATGCAGATGTTGTGGGCTAAAGCACACGAAAATGTGGAAATCGGGCAGAATTCCAATTTTCTAGCCCTAAAACGCAAAAAATTAGGAATGGTCATGGCGAGACAATGACTATTGTTTCTTAGGCCATTTTTTATGGTCCGAAAAACTTTTAGTTCTTCGGGGTCCGATCGCTCGGACCCATGCAGATGGCATGGGATATAACATATGAAAATCTGGGAATTAGGCAAAATTTCACTTTTATGGCACTAAAACGCCAAAAAATGATGAATGGTGATGGCGAGGCGATGACTATTTTTCCTTAGCTTGTTTATGAAGGACCGACAAAATTCTAGGCGATCGGGTTGTCGTCACTGGGAACCATGCATATGTCGTGAGCTATAACACACGAAAACTGCGAATCGGGGCGTAATCCAAATTTCTGGCCCTAAAACGCAAAAAAAATAAGGACCGTCCATGGAGAAAGAATGACTATTGGTCCTTAGGTCATTTTTGACGGGCTGAAAATATTTTAGGCCATCGGTGTTCGGTCGCCCAGAGCCATGCAGATGGTCAGGGTGATAACACACAAAAATCTGAGAATCGGGCGAGATTTCACTTTTATGGCCCTAAAATGCAAAAATATGAGGAATGGTGATGGCAAAGCGATGACTATTTTTTCTTAGGTCGTTTCTGAAGGGCCGACAAAATTCTAAATGATCGGGGTCAGGTCGCCCAGATCCATGCAGATGGCGTAGGCTATAGCACACAAAATTTGGGAATCAATCGGAATTCCAGTTTTATGGCCCTAAAACATCAAAAAATGAGGAACAGTCATGGCGAGACGATGACTATTTGTTCCTTAAGTGATTTTTGATGGTCCGACAAACTTAAATTGGCTACCGAAGTCCGTTCACCCGGATCCATGCACATGTTGTGGGCTATAACACACGAAAATCTTGGAATAGGGCGTAACTTCAGTTTTATTGCCCTATAATGCTGAAAAACGAAGAACGATCATGGAAAAACAATGACTATTGTTCCTTGGTCATTTTTGAAGGGCCGACTATATTTTCGGCAATCGGGCTCCGATCGCCCGGACCCATTCAAATGGGCTAGGCTATAGCACATGAAAATCTGTGTATCGGGCAGATTCTAGCCCTAAAAGCCAAAAAATTAGGAATGGTCATGGCGAAGCGATGAATATTGTTCCTCAGATCATTTTTGTTGGGCCGACAAAATTTTAGGCCATCGGAGTCTGGTTTCCTGGACCCATACAGATGGTGTGGGCTATAGTACACGAAAATCTGGGAATCGGGCGGAATTCTAATTTTATGGTCCTAAAACGCCAAAAAATGAAAAACGGTCATGGCGAAGCAATGGCTATTGTTCCTCAGGGAGTTTTTGATGGGCCGACAAAATTTTAGGCGATTAGGGTCCAGTCGCCTTGATGCATGTAGATAGCGTTGGCTATAACACCTAGGAATCAGGCAGAATTTGTGGGCTATAGCACGTGGAAATTATGATGGGCCGATAAAATTTTAGGCGGTTCGGGTCCGGTCTCTAGGACGCAAACACACGGCTTGGCCTATAACACATGAAAATATGGAAATCAGGCGGAATTCCAATTTTATGGCCCTAAAATGCCAAAAAAATGAGGAACGGCCATGGAAAAGCGATGACTATTGTTCCTTAGGTCGTTTTTGATGAGCCGGAAAAATTTTAGGCGATTCGGGTGCAGTCGTCCCAATGCATGCAAATGGCTAGGGCTATGCACATGGGAATCTGGGGCTATAGCACATGAAAATTTTGATGGGCCGGAAAAATTTTTGGCGATTCGGATCCGGTTGGGTGGATGCATTCGGATGACGTGCATTATAGCACATGAAAATCTAAGAATCGGGCGGAATTCCAATTTTGTGCCCGTAAACGTCAAAAAACGAGGGACGATTAAGACGAAGCAATAACTATTGTTTGTTAGGTCGATTTTTATGGACCGGAAAAATATTAGGCGATTCGGGTCCAGTCACCCGGATCCACGCAGATGGCGTGGGTTATAGCACATAAAAATCTAGAAATCGGGCAAAATTCCAATTTTATGGCTCTAAAACATAAAAAATGATAAACGGTCATGGCGATGTGTTGTTCCTTAGGTCGTTTTTTATGGGCTGGCAAAAATTTTAAGCGATTCAGGTCCGGTCGCCAGGATGCATGCAGATGGCGTGGGCTGAAGCACACGAAAATCTAGAAATCGGGCGAAATTCTAGTTTTATGGCTCTAAAAAGCCATAAAGGAGGAAAGATCATGACGAAGGGATGACTATTGTTCCTTTGGTTTTTTATAATGGACCGAAAAAATTTTAGACGATTCGGGTCTTGTCGGCCGTATCCATCAAGATGGCGTGAGTTACAGCACACGAAAATCTGAAAATCGGGCCGAATTCCAGTTTCATGGTCCTAAAACATAAAAAATGATGAACGGTCATGGTGATGCGATGGATATTGTTCCTTAGGTCCCTTCTTTATGGACCGACAAAATTTCAGGCGATTCAGATCTGATCACCCGGATGCATGCAGATGGTGTGTGTTATAACACATAAAAATCTAGAATTGGGCGAAATTTCAATTTTATGGCCATAAAACGCCAAAAATTGAGAAATGTTATGGCGAAGCAATTACTATTGTTCCTTTGGTCATTTTCTATGGGCCGACAAAATTTTAAGCGATTCGGGTCTCACCCGGATGCATGCAGATGGCATGGGCTAGCACACGAAAATGGACGGAATTCCAATTTTATCCCCCTAAAATGCCAAAAAATGAGGAACGGTCAGTGCAAAGCGATGACTATTGTTACTTAGGTCATTTTTTATGGGCCAAAAAAATTTAAGGAGATTTGGGTCCGGTCGCCCCTATGCATGCAGATGGCATGGGGTACAGTCCATGCCATTTTGCATGAATTTGGGTGACCGACTCCGAATTCCAAAATTTTACGGGCCCATGAGAAACGACATTATGAACAATTGTCATCATTTCACCATGACCTTTCCTCGTTTATTGGTGTTTTAGGTCCATTAAATAGAGGTAGGCCAAAGAAGAGGTAGGGAGAGGTGATTAGGCAGGACATGGCGCAGGTTCAGCTGTCCGAGGACAAGACCCTTGATAGGAAGGTATGAAGGTGGAGGATTAGGGTAATAGAGTAGGTAGTGTAGAGTGTTTATAACAGTAGTATTGGAACGCAGTTTCGCTTTCTGTTGGTGGCAGGTTTTTATGACTAACCATTATTTTCTTTCATTGTTGATCACTTTATTGTCTTGTTGTTTTATCTGCTTTTATATGACTTTTTAGTATTGTCCCTTCTTGCCTATATTTTCATTAATGGGGTACTTATATTATCCTAAATTGAGGGTCTATTTGAAAAGGCTTCTATATCCTCACAAGGTAGGGGTAAGTCTGCGTACACACTATCCTCCCCAGGCCCCAAGATGTGGGATAATACTGGGTATATTGTTGTTGTTGTAAATACGAATTCACGATGATTTTCACATTTTTGTGTGTTTCCATCTGCATGAAGCGATCGGCTCCGAATTGACTTATATTTTGCGAACCCATCAGAAACGACCTAATGAATAATAGTCATCACTTTGCCATGACACTTCCTCGTTTTTTGGCGTTTTAAGGCCATAAAACAGAAATTCAGGACGATTTTCATATTTTTGTGTCCACGCCATCTGCGTGAATTCGAGTGACCAACCCCCAATCGCCTAAAATTTTGCGGTGCGCTGATGCTTGCATCGTAGTAGGTTGTATGTACCACATCCGCTTGGGTTGTGATCCTTTCTCGGGCGCAAACGCGAAATACTTCGTGCATTAGGTTGTCCTTTAGCCTTTATATATTTAAATTTACTGATTATTTTTAATATTTAAGTAATTGGACAAGCAATTATTTAGGTCAATTATTTGTTATTTTTTGCCAGTATGTAGTACTGTGTAATGTCAGTTAAAAAGACATGCTTGAGTGGATTCTACATGGATTCAGAAAAAAGAGGTACTTTTTACATATACATTGAAGGGCTGCTTCTGCTTTTGCATAAATATCAGTTACTTCCTTCAATGCAGCACTTATTTTATAGAAGTTAATGCCATCTGGGCTCGTTTGGTAGGGTGTATCATCTGGCCAAGTATGTCATCAAAAAATTAAAATATCCATTATTCTTACTTTGTCGTGGAGAAAGTACTGAATTCCCTTAAATAGCAACATTAAGGGCTTGTTTGGTAAGGTGTATAAGAACAATGATGAATAAGTTGTATTAGTAATGTACGGATTAATAATGTAAGTATTAATTATGCAAAAATTATTTCTTATTCACTGTTTAGTATGGTGTGTTAAAATTTAAAATGCATTGCACAATTTTTAAGAAAATTAGGTTTTTATAAAAATGCTCTCCATATTCTTTTACTTTAAGGGATTTTAAGTACAATTTTATCTTTAACCATGTTAATGCATGCACTAATAGCGTGGTGTTAATACCACGGTTTGCTATGTATTAGTTATACATAGGATAATACCAAATAGCATGGGTGGATATAGAGTATGACCACCGGATTCATCTGAATTCACTACTTTTGTCACAGAGCATAATTTTATGTGTAAAAATTCATAAAAATTGCAACAAATGGCAGGTTTGAACCCATAACTTTAAAATACAACGAGTTCAATGTTAAAAACCTTAAAGTTGAACCACATAATCTAAATCCTGGATCTACATCTGCCAAATAGGTTGTATAACTAAAATTTGGATGACTAATATATAGGTTAAAAAAGTGTACCAAACAAGGGATTAATAATACAAAAAGCTAACGCATGATGCATCCTACCAAACAACCCCTACAGATTAGTTGAATCAAGGTGAGGTGTTACCTTAGTGCTGAAGATGACAAATAGCAGCAGCCCGCCTGGATTAAAATGCTCACCAACTGTTGATAGTGAAAGATCACAAATACTTGGAATGGCAAAAAACAGGGTGTCAAAACCTGTTGACAGGAATTAGCATTTGAAACAAGTTTAGTTCTGTACTAATTGAAATACTGAATTACCCAAAATATTCATCACTGCCGAGCTAAATAAATCTGTAACACTAATGCTTCTGGCAACAATTCTCCGGAAGCATATACAGTCCAACCTCTTTATAACAGTCTCGTTTGTTTTTAACATTTTTGAATGTTATAACAAAGTGATGTTATAAAGAACATATATTATAACATACCATAAAAATTAGTTCCGAAAAAGCTTGGTGTCTATAGAAAAATGTTGTTATATAGGGATGTTGTTATAGAGAGGAGAGATTTGACTGTATATATATATACTTGTCAGCGTTTTATTTAACCGGGTCAATTAGTTTTTTGGCTCTTTACAAACTTGTTTTTAGTTTTTTGACCATATCTCTTTTTTTTTACACATGGAGATTTTATTTTACACGTAAGAGATCTCTCTTTTATACATAAGAGATCTAAAGGTCATTCAAAATTATAAAGGGACATAAAGCACAAATAGCACTGATATTAAAGAATGTTATTATACAAAAGAAAAAAGTAGTAATGGCGTAGATATTGACCTAACCAAGCTCGTATGGATCATCACTAGTGAATGGACTATGAAGGAGTCGTTTGATTGGAAAATAAATTATCCCATGATTAATTATCTCGAGATTAATTCTCCTGGAATTAGTTGTCCCACCCACCCATAGGAATAAAAAAAATACTACAATCTCGGGATAACTAATTCCGAAATTAGTTTTACCACGATTTTATCCCAACCAAACATGGGATAAACGCATCTCAAATTTAATCTCGAGATTAATTATCCTTTATCCCTCATACCAAACGAGCCCGAAAGGATCAATTTGGATTTGACAAAAAAGTTGAACTCATCCGAAACATTTGTCTATAAAGATTATGCATTTACAGTACATCTGTTCTTCTATAACTTAAGCTACATCTGTCTTTTCTTCCTATTAAGGAACTCAGGCTAGACTAGCCCAAGAAGCAAAAACAACAAAGCAGGCAGGCCAAGAAAGAGCCAACAGAAATCCTAGTGTGTTTGGCACAAAGGGAATGAATGTCGGGTAATCTTGACATCAGCAAAACTAGGAGTGGTAAAGGTATTTCATCTTCATTCATCATCGTCAACAACAGCATTGCCTCCATCTTCTCCATCACTTCCCTGCCTCCGCAATGGCTCATCCTCGTCTGATTCTGACAATGCCTGCCTTCGCCGACTTGCATTTGCTGATGGTGCAGCCTTCAGCAATCAGAAAGAGAATCAGTAACCAAAACATACTATGCAGGAGTTACATTATAGTCCAGCATATCAGACTAGAAACTTGTCAAGTAGTTTTTATTTCATATACTCCCTCCGTCCCAATTAATGTGAAGGTGTTTGACTGGATCAGAGTTATAAGAAATAAAGGAAGACTTTTGAAACTTGTGGTCTAAAATAAATAAAAGAAATTTGTGTAGCTAGAAATCATCTCACTATGGGTAAAAAAGGAAAATTTAAAGTTGAATTATTATAAATATAAAAAGGTGTCTTTCTTTTTGGGACAGACTAAAAAGGAAAGAGTCACATAAATTGGGACAGAAGGAGTAGCATTCTACCACATCTGGATGACAGTTTAAAGGTCTGCAGAAGGTCCGTCCAGAAAAATTCTTAGATATCCTAAAATATTGAACTTGGAGAGCTGAACGTGATATAAACAGAGGAGCATTGTTCATAAGGCAAGATGAAAAAAGGTTCTCACATTTTGCTCCTTGAGAATTACTTTGGAGTCTAAAGTTATTCTTGAAAAAGTATTCTAGTGTGACCCAAACATAATGTTGTTTGGCTGGTTGGAAAGAGGAGCAGTAGGAAAGTAAACGAGGAATCATAAAGGTTAAGTTTCTTATTTTCTTGATAGATCAGAATTTCCAAGTACTCAAGTTTAGATACGGAGGAGGAAGTAAATGCCTTTTACATCCTCTCCATTTCTACCAAATCACCAAAAAGGAATTGCCCAATAAGTAGATCAATAAGTACACTCCAAATTTACCTCTCCATCCCTTGAGCCAAATAGTGTAACAGCATAAGGAGAGTACAAATATATATAGAGAGAGAGAGAGAGATTACAGTGTCATCCTCGGCATCCGAATCTTCAAGCCCCGCTGCTGCAAGTAGTTCCTGTGGATTATCCTCTGCTTGATCATCATGATCATTTGTTGGATAATAAGGTTCTTCATAATTTCTGTGAAGGTCACCATCATCCATTTCTTCCTGATCATCCATCTCCGCTTCTGCTTCCTCGGATTCATAATGAGATTTCTTGTCCCTTTTTCTCCGCTTCCCACCTTTCTTCCTCTTCTTCTCACCATGCGCGCCCTCGTCATCCTCAGTCTGGGGCCTGTCCTTTCGCTTAGAGGCAGGAGTACTACTCTTCCATTGTTCCTAGCAACAAAATATGTAATTCTTAAACTTAGTGTAACCGAAAATTCTTCTCCATGGAGGACAGAGAAGAAAGACGAACAGCAATGTTATGTAGAACGAATTACAAGTTCCACATTGCTGCTACACCTCTATTTTAGTATGTTATCCTGGAAAGTGCTATAACTTCTATTTTAGTATTTCTATCATGCGTAAGCCGTTACGCCATCAACTAAACAATAAAATAATCTGGCAATCCTTAGTCAAAAAATTGTAAATTCCATTTTTTAATTTTATTTTTACTCAAAAGTCCGGGAACAGGCAAAGCCCGAAGGCTGTTCCAATCCCTGTTAGGGGAGATGCCAACACCATCTCTCCTTTCTACAAACACACTCCTTTTATCCAAAAGTGCTCAGGTGAATATTTTCAGATTACATAAATTCCATTTCCCAAAGTGAAAAATTCGAGGACTAGAACCTGAAATGGTACACATTTGGAGAAAGTGCAAGACACTGCTTATGTGAAGATAGTCTAAATCTCCTCCTTTGGTGCTCAGAAATCTACTAAAGTAATATCTCCGTGTATAAAGCTGATGTGCCCTCACTACGATTGTGATGTATAGCAGTGACAAATGACAAAATATACCTTAATGCGCTCTAAATGCTGCTCTTGTTGCATCACTTGCTTGAGTTCATCCTCTTGTTTCCGTCTCTCTAGCTGTTTCCAGAGGCATGTGAGTAAAAGTAAGCAGCAAAAGCAATAACCAGAAGACGCAATGCCATAGAGAACTAACTTGATATTTTCTCTGCTCTTCAGCTTTTCTACGATTTTCTTCAGCCAATATGACCTGACGAGCAAGTTCCAGTCTCTGCTTATTCTGTTGATCTTCACGCTCAGCTGCCTCACAGTGAACTTTTGCAGCCTCAAGCAAATGCTTGCAATATCCAACATGAGTTTCAATTTTTTTCTCATCAAATCCATGAACATGAAGATTTGAAGCTGCAGACAATAGACTGAATAAGCGAACTGCATTCTTCAGCTCCGCAACCGTTGCCCTCACCTACGCCATCACAAAAATAAAAAAAATAAGAACTAGAGATGCCACTTTTTCTTTCTCATGTATAATTCATGGTAAAATATAGCCCTCAAAATACCTGTAAATTGAGTAATCAATATAATAAATCTGAAAAAAATAGCGAATTCCCTTAAGGAACCCCCCCCCCCCAAAACAACAACAAACCACCACCCCACCCGCGCACCCCAAACAAAGAGGGAAGCCATTGTTACTTATGTTCAGATACACAGTCTAACGAGACAAAATCTGCAGCTACCCTGATGAATTTTGAAGTTCTAAACATTAATCCCCAGCCAAAGAAAGGTATAGCTAAGGTCTAGTCAAAGTATCCATATATGAGAATCTAGGTGCCAAGATGATCCTGGCAGAGATCAACCATATTTCCCTATGACAACCACTTGGACATATAAGACTACAGCGATCACCATTCTCCAACCAGGCACAGGTAACCTGACTTGAAAAGGTCCGCCTTTATAACTTTAACAGCTTGGGTTTAATATAGATTCAGCTGTCACAGATCTTCTTCCTGGCATTCAGCTAGACACTATTTTTTCTTTCAGCTCTTGATATATCCATGTCCTTTGTAGTAGCTGCTTCATTAAACCTAGCGCTGCTCCTCCACCACCCCCCACCCCCGCCCCGCATGGCTGTATCTATTAATTTTGGCTCCACAGACTATTTTGGTTCGATCTAGATATCAGTGGCATACATATCTCATTAAAGGCCTGTTGAACAGTTATCATACGCACAACATGATGGACTTGCATCATATCTAGAAAATCATGAAATCCTCACAACGTATGATATATATTTTATGATATGAGCAAAGAAGAGCAGCTAAAAGGAACAACGTTATTTATCAAGAAAATTTACATAATCATCACAACGTATGATAAATATTTAAGAATATGACCAAGGAAGAGCAAGTTAACAGGGACTAAGTCACAGAAATTCATTCATTTCAGTTTGACCACAGGGAGGATGGAGGAAGGAGAGGAAGAAAGGAGAAGCTCATTTCAAAGTACCTCATCCACAGTCCGCTTAGTCTTTTGTAACGTTGAGGCTGAAAATTTCTGTAGTGCTACTCCACTGTCAAATCTCAACGTATAATTTGAAGGTGCTAAGTGGATGGCTCTTAATAAAGTCTTTTTACAATCCTGCCACTGTTCAGCTTCATAATGTGTTCTTGCTAAATAGAGAAGCACTTGACTGTCGGTATTATGATAAAATTTCCGCAAACAATTTTCATACTGCAAGATACAAGCCCATCAACACATTCAGCGATGCGGAAGTATCAAACATGAGAGATAGCTTAAAATGAATAGAAAATAAGAACATACCATTTTCACAGCCAATGAGAAGTTCCCTTGAGCAAAGTGAACATGTGCAAGATTAATCCACACATCAGGCATTTGGGCAAAAACATTTCCACTGGCAGCTTCTTGAACCTACAAGGAAGAATGTCCACCAGAGACTACATAAACTTGGAGTTTTGCCTCGATTGCGTAGAAGTAGAAGAAGTTAACGGACCTGTGTGAAAAGATCCTTTGAAATGTCAAATTGACCTTTTTCTGCCAAAACAACACCAGCACCATTTGCTGCATAGAGATTTGCATTATGCTGAAAGAGAACCTGATGGAATAAACAGTATTGGCACATCAGGCAACTGAAAGTTCTACAGAGAGTTTTATCAAAATGCACACAGACAAAATCCAAAAAGGAAGCTTACACAGAAGCACATATTCACATGACAGGGACATGATGACTATTTCAAAAGATAGTATGGCACATCAAATACACTGTTTCTATTGGGATTATTTATTTTCTTTAACGTACAAATATCTAAAGAGAACACCTAGACATATATTCTAAAACAAGAATCTAATATATGCATTATACAAAGTTATAACATTATCTCACTTAGTACATTCACAGCAATTTTTTATGCTCTCCTATACATATACACTGAATCTGTATACTCTTAATCTCCAAAAATTTAAAAAGAAACATAAAACATAACTGACAAATTCACTTCTCACTTGAGACACTTCAAAGACACAACGATCTCGGACAAGCAACCAAAAAAAGCATTGAGCAAGATCATTGTGCCTTGTAGACAAACATATTTGAGAAGTGTCCAAGGGAGATAAAAAGATCCCAAATAGAGAAACTTAAAAATGAAAACTCCAGGTTGCGGTAAATGAATTCACTTAACACGCATTATCCACTTAAAGCTGGATAACCTGGTAACATTTCAAGGCAATATTCGGCTTCAATTGCTATCTTCAACTAAGGTTAGTATTACTACTTCACTGAAGCCAATTGTCAAAAACATATTAGTTACTGCTCAGCTTTAACAGCTAGCAACTTACAAAGAATTAGAACGCACATAGTTTATAAGCTACACTGAGTCAGATACGTGACGTTTGCTATAGTGGTAGAGCACCTCCACCACCAAACGGTAGGAGGAGATTGCAGTCACGTGGATGGTAAGTGAGGATATCCTTGATCCTCTTGGGTGGGATTGTTGGGATGGGAGGAACCTGAGTTTTTAAATTGCATTGGGAGAAGAACAATACCTTTGTATAGAGTTCTTTAGCCTTCTCTAGATGAGTAGCTTCTAACTTTGGAGCTCTTTTCTCATTCCGAATCGCCGCGAAGTAGTTCCAATTACCCTTTACAATACAAGAAAATATATGATTAGCAGATGTTCCAGGTTCTACTATTAACTTAATCAGTAAGGACATAAGTTGTGCCAGTCATAAGTCCATGCAACTTTCCTCAACTCAAGAAACAAGCAGATACAATAGGGTTACAATAAAAACATGCTGGGGGGGGGGGGGGGGGGGGGGGGGGTAATTATATCTTCACCAACTAATGACAAAAAATCACGAGATGAGAAAATTTAATCAGCTCAAAACAAACATATTCACCAGACAAAGAGTAGCATAAGAATCATTTCCATCAGTTGCATCTTTAGCAGCCCGGAAAGTTTCTTTTGCCTTGACCCAATCATCATTCTTAAGTTCCAAATCACCAAGCATTAGCAGTGCATCTGGACACTTCTCGTCCACCTTGAGTGCATCACCAATCTGTGATCAACGAAAATCTATTGTAAGAAGGCTTCTGGGTAGCGAGAATAAACAAAGGATAGTATGCACATAAGGATACAAGGGGAGAAATAACAACCAGCTCAATGCTTAGCTGCACGTTATTTCGGGCTTTTGCAATGGCAGCCAGCCGCAGATAAGCATCTACATAACCTGGATACTGAAATTCAAGAAAAGAGGTTATACGGGATTGCTAAGGATGAAATAAAGACAGAGTGCAAAAAGATACAACAGTTATATAACATCCCCACAACAATATTCATGTTAATCTTACTGGCTTTAAAGCTGTAAATAGAGGAAATCATTTAACTTTGGGACAGCAAAATCATCCTCCAATGGTGTTATTTACAGCTAATGAGGCATCATCACTAGAATTATACAAAGCCATCTGTATTGGGCATCAGAAGACTGCGACTCTTCGATTTAATTAAGTTCAAGCAAGTTTTTTTCAACGGAAAAGGGTCAAATATATCCCTGTACTATCCAAAAAAGTTTAAGAATACCCTCCGTTATACTATTGGGTCATCTTAACCCCTACTGTTATACTATCATCCAAATATACCCCTCAATTGGACGGACTGCCACATGGCACCTCAGGATTAAAGAGATCCAGTCCTTTTTTTTACCCGATTCATTTTCCATCTATCCATAACTCGACCAAGTCAGCTCTTTTAAAAGAAACTCTAAACAGTGGAATCAACTTTCATCTTCTCTACTTTTTCTCTTTTCTTTTTCATTTCCTTTTCCTTTAATTTCTGCTATTTTTTCTTTTTTTTCTTAATCCTTACCCGTTATAACACAAACAATTGTGTATAGTCCATAAATTCATCTTGGGTTTATATGGAATCAGAAAATTTTCTATCCATATATTTATCAACCACATCCAATGAGAGAGTAAAGTACTTTAGTTTTGAAATCATGGCCTTACCGAGAAGAAAAGACATTTCCTAAACAACTCAAATTAATATAATTAAGATGTACTGTTTGCAGGTCAATGGACAGAAGGTTCCAAAAGGGAAATTGATATTCAAATTTAACTGCTTTAGGAACTGTACTGATATTTGGCATTACTTGCAAATTTCATATATTGATTTTCCTAACAAAGAACTTTTAAACAAAGAATTCGAGGATAAACAGAAAATGGATCTCCGTTACCTCCTCTTTATTTTTCTTTTCAACTTCTAAAATCACATCCTAAGAAGCGATTCTTTTGTATTACTTTACACTGATAACAATATTCAAAGTTTTTTTTTTTTTTTTTAAATTTAATCCTTGAGTTTCAGTGATAACATAAACCTGATACCTTAAGAAACATTTCAAGAATAAAACTAAGAGGACCCTCAGTCTGATTGTAGCGGACTAAACATGAGATTATTGAGTTTACAAAAGCAGCTAAAGGTTCTGGAAATGTCAATGCAACAATAGCAAAAATTCATAGTTAGCTTTTCATATAATTGTGTATCAGAAATTACATGTCATCAAAAACTGGTCCAATTAGGGTCAGGTTAGTAATGAACCGGGTATCTTAATTTGAGGCGGGTCTCTTTAATTTTGAGGTGCCACGTGACAGTCCTTCCAATTAAGGGGTATATTTGGATGATAGTATAAAGGTAGGGGTTGAGATGACCCAATAGTATAACGGACGGTACTTTTAAACCTTTTTGGATAGTACGGGGATATATTTGACCCTTCTCCGTTTTTTCAATGAGAAAGTTTGAGCAAGTTAAGAGAGTCCTTATTTGATTCAAGTCAACAAAGAGTAAAGCTATCTTACATTCTTTTCACCTTGATTAGACAGGTCATGTTTTCTTTCCTTTTTTTTAATCTTTTAATAGTCAAGATTAGATTGGGGTTTTTCTTTTGTCTTTTCCCTTTGCAACTTATACTATTTCAAATTTTTCCCTATGAAATACCCAGACCTTCCACATAACAGTCTATGAATGCATAAGGAGAAAATTGAAGGACGCTACTACTCAGAAGTCCAACCATCTTAATCATATAACAACCAAGAACAAAAACTGAGCTTCATCAATGTTAGGAGCACCAATAAGCCAGCTCATAATCAATTGGACATGCATGCATACCTTAAATAAGATAAGGCGGTAAAAGATGCTAGCAGTTTCTGTGTCATGCAACTGCTCCAGTAATCTTGCCATGTTAAAGAGTGTTGAAACTTTATTCCAAGGAAGTTCCACAGAAATTCCTTGTTCCTCAAGTCTATGAAACAGCTGGAAGTCCTTGTATTGCTGAACAGATTCACTGGCATCAATTGGATATTGTGCACTTTTAAACATATCAGATCGTGCTTCACCATTGGAATACAAATGCCCTTCAGAAATTGGATCATCAGACTCTCCTTTAGCATCAAGGAATTTAAGCCATATACCATCACCTAGAGCTTCCTTAAAACTTTGTGTAGCAAGCTGGAAATCATTAATCAATAAAGGTTAGTGATCTAGATAATATGCCATTATTGAATGCAATGATAAATCTAAACATGCAAGCAGGCCGAAATCGATGGCAAAAAGAAACTTTACAGACCTCAAATTCTCCCCTTTCAAAATGGAGGACGCCAATGTTGTTGAGTAACTCTATTGGTACTTCTTCATTTGACTTCTTAAGTAAATTCCGCGCCTGCAAAATTAAACAGGTCTTACCTTAGTTAAGTATACCAAAATCTTCTTTCAGAGAGCTTAAAATCTAATGAATTTCAAATATGATCATTTCTTTGGTGCAGTTTTCTTAATGCACCTAAGCTGTTCATAGTACCATCAAGAGAAATTTACAACACTCACGTTACACAAAGCAGTAACTGCAGAAAGCAATTCTGGATGCCCAATCTCCAGCTACTCACATATAAAGCATGCCATATATGCATCTAATCTGTGTAGAATTCTAATGTCTTCAATCAGACAAATGGGATTTCCAACTACCAAAACTTTTGATAAATAAGATTCCAACAGCTAACTACTAGAGTAAAGTAAGAGCTAAAACATCTGTAAAATGAAAGTACGTACTAGATTTTTATTTTTTGAACAGATGGAAATGAATAGTAGAGTTGCAACCCAAAAGAAGAAACAAAGAAACAAGAAAGATGCATGAAATTTCAGCAACTTACAAGTTTTGGAAGGCGGAATTATGGAGCAGATAATTTTAAACTCTTCATTTCAGCTAGAGATAGAACTTAGAGAGAGAGAGAGAGACAGAGGTCAAATAGAATGAGATGGGTCCTCGTCTCCTCGAAGTACTGAAGATCAGAAAGACTGCCTAATTAGTAGATGTTTCCATCAAGGATACCCTTTTCTATCAGTAGAATACCAAGCTTATATCTGCTAAATCAAGTTCTAAAACAACCAGATGTTCTCCTCTTCACTCCTTCAAGAAACCAGAAGTACATTCTACTTCTGGGAGCATAACTAAGTCAAATGAGCAAATATACAGAGATAAATGGAAATATTCGAGGCCCTTACTGTTTTAAAGGCTTCTAAAGCAGCAGCAGGATCATTTGAGATTAACAGTTCTCCTATATCCAAAAAGGCCTGCATACAAGCATGAGAAGATAAATAAAGCAGATCTCAAGAGGAGAACAGTATCTGACTCAAGATACATGCCATCCTAGTCCAATATTCTTTTGTGAAGTAAATGAAGTAAATGATTTTATTACTGTTGGGAAATCCCAGTATACAAGTAGTATAACAAAAAGTAGAGGGACCCGGACTACCATCCTAACTCCTAGTCTAATTTTAAATGGCTGAAAGCACTAAATCTGGTGACATAAGATGGAACAATAGCATTTAAAGGTCAGCCACCATAAATCACTATATATTGGAAAAGGGATAGGGAAAACCCCAATCAGTTACCAGCATCCATGAAAAGAGTAGGAAAGACAAATCTTCACATTAAATTCAAAACTGAACTTTTTTTTGTTTGATAAGCTGGACTCCGCCCTCCAGTTCCACTAAATGTAGTAAACTGACTTAACCTAGTGAACCAAATCAAATAAAAACTGAACTCATTGATCAATGTTGATCTGTAAAAATGATAAACCAACAATATCTTTTGACAATTACAGTGTGCGCCTGTGGGACCTAAAATCGTATCAATTATTTTGTATTATATCTTCTCAATAATAGTTTCCCTAGTAGATAAACTTCAAAAAATTACTTAATGAAGTGAGAATACGCAAAACCAATATCTTAACTAATAATAAGTATGGAGTATCTAAGTTTCAAATTCTCATCTTGAACATCTTAAGTAGGGTTTACCGTCTAAGTTGCTCGGACATAGCTGCGAGAGTCCGACAGGGGTGCATATCTAGAGGTCGGATACTTCGAGATGTAAATTCTAAGATTCGGAGATATGGATCCTAGTACAGGTGCGCGGATCCGACTAAAAATAATTCGGAGATAATATGTGTGTGTGTGTGTGACCCCGACTGATCCTCGACTGACCCTGACTGACCCCGATTATGGGTGCGTGGAAGAGTGGTGGGGACGCTAGCGCTATGTGGACGGCGATGGCGGACTGTATAAGGGAGGCAGCGAGAGAGGTGTTGGGAGTTTTGAAAGGTTACTCTGGCGGGCACCGAGGTGACTGGTGGTGGAATGACGTGGTCCAAGGTAAAGTGGTAGCCAAGAAAGCGGCTTACATTAAGTTAGTAGAGAGCACCGACGAGGATCAGAGGAGAGCGAACAGAGAAAGATATAAGGAGGCTAGGAAGGAGGCGAAATTAGCGGTCACAGAGGCTAAGACTGTTGCATTTGGTCGGTTGTATGAGGAACTTGGGGGCAAAGGTGGGGACAAGAAGTTATTTCGGTTGGACAAAGTGAGAGAGAAGAAGGTTCGCGACCTGGATCAAGCGAGGTGCATCAAAGACGAGGACGGTCGAGTATTGATGGGAAGAGCCCTAGGTTAGGCAAAGATGGCAGTCGTACTTTCATAAACTTCTGAATGAAGAGGGGGATGGAAACATCGTGTTAGGGCAATTGGGGCACTCCGAGAGCCACCGCGACTTTAGGTATTGTAGGCGCATTAAGGTTGAGGAGGTCGTGGGTGCGATGGGTAAGATGAGTCGGGGCAAAGCGACCGGATCAGACGAAATTCCAGTAGAATTTTGGAGATATGCGGGTAGTGCAGGCTTGGAGTGGCTGACTGGGATGTTTAATGTTATCTTTAGGACGAAGAGGATGCCTGATGAGTGGCGGTGGAGTACAATGGTTCTGGTGTACAAGAACAAAGGTGATATCCAGAATTGTAACAACTATAGGGGTGTCAAGTTACTAAGTCATACCATGAAAGTTTGGGAGAAGGTGGTGGAAGAGAGGATAAGGAGGGCGGTGTCTATATCGGAAAACCAGTTCGGGTTCATGCCGTGTCGTTCTACTATGAAAGCTATCCACCTTATCAGGAGGTTGGTGGAACAATACAGGGATAGGAAGAGGGATTTGCATATGGTATTTATTGACCTAGAAAAGGCGTATGACAAGGTCCCCAGGGACGACCTTTGGAGATGTCTGGAGGTGAAAGGTGTGTCGGTGGCTTACATTAGGGCGATAAAGGATATGTATGAGGGAGCTATGACTCGGGTTAGGACTGTGGGAGGTGACTCAGAGCCTTTTCCGGTGGTTATGGGGTTACACCAATGATCTGTGCTCAGCCCGTTCTTATTTGCCCTGGCGATGGACGCACTGACACACCATATCCAAGGAGAGGTGCCATGGTGTATGTTGTTCGCTGATGATATAGTTCTGATTGATGAGACGTGAGGCGGTGTTAATGGGAGACTGGAGGTATGGAGGCAGGCTCTGGAGTCTAAAGGTTCCAAGTTGAGTAGGACTAAGACGGAATATGTGGAATGTAAGTTCAGCGACGTGACGGGGGAAGCGGATGTGGAAGTCAGGCTTTACTCACAGGTCATCCTCAAAAGAGAAAGTTTTAAGTACTTAGGGTCAATTATCCAGGGAGATGGGGAGATCGACGGGGATGTTACGCACCGTATTGAGGTGGGATGGATTAAATGGAGGTTAGCGTCTGGAGTCCTGTGTTACAAGAATGTGCCACCGAAACTCAAAGGTAAGTTCTATAGAGCGGTGGTTAGATCGGGCATGTTGTATGGAGCTGAGTGTTGGCCAGTCAAGAATTCACATATTCAGAAGATGAAAGTACCAGAAATGAGGATGTTGAGATGGATGTGTGGGCACACTAGGCTGGATAAGATTAGGAATGAAGATATTCGGGAAAGGGTGGGCGTGGCTCCGGTGGACGACAAGATGCGGGAAGCGCGGCTTAGATGGTTCGGACACGTGCAGCGTGTCCAGAGGAGAAGCCTAGATGCCCCGGTTAGGAGGTGTGAGCGGTTGGCTTTGGCAGGTACGAGAGGAGGTAGAGGGCGGCCTAAGAAGTATTGGGTCGAGGTGATCAGACAGGACATGGCGCAGCTTCAGATTACCGAGGACATGGCTCTTGATAGGAAGGTGTGGAGGTCGAGCATTAGGGTTGTAGATTAAAGGGTAGTCGAGCGGTTTTTCTCTTTGTCCCGGTTTCCCTCTTTGTACCGACGAGTATGATAGTGTTTTGTCTAACTCTGCTAGCGATTTATGTTGTGTTTCACACTTTTGCATAATATTTGTGTTACTGCTTTTCCATTTATTTGCTGTCTCTCACGTTGCTGATATTATTTTTCGGGTTTTGTTGTCACAGATCTATTGTCTCTGAGCCGAGGGTCTCCGGGAAACAGCCTCTCTACCCCCTCTAGGGTAGGGGTAAGGTCTGGTACACTCTACCCTCCCCAGACCCCACTGGTGGGATTTTACTGGGTGGTGGTTGTTGTTGTTGTATATATATGTGTGTGTGTGTGTAAATCTTTAAATTATGATAAATTTTGTGGAATACTTACGTACAACTTTAAATTATGTAAAGTGTGGACTTCTTTTTATTCTCAAGTTATAGATAAGTAAAGGATTGATTTCTTAGATAAGGTATGCTATTTTTTTCAAATTTATCCTAGTTGTGGTTCTGATTTTAGGAATCAAATGTATCGCGTGTCGAATATTTCTGTATGTTGTGGTCAAATACCCAAAATTATTTTACCAGATCCAGTATGGATCCTATACCCACACCCATACTAGTGTCGTGTCGACACGGGTGCGGCACCTAAATTGCCATGTCGGAGCAACTTAGGATTTACTTATTAAAATGTTTTCATGGTTGGACAAATTTGTTTCCATCGTTTTAAAGCAAGTCAAAGTCATATCATGAATTACACCAAACATGGTGTTAGGCACTTCAAAAAGGATGAAGCTCAATCACATCAAGTTGTTAATAAATTCACCAAATCTGGTACACGAATATAAAATTAGAATATTGTTAAGATGCAAAAGAGAAGATTTTCCACTTTTTAACTGCCAGTAACATGAAAAAAAAAAAGTCATGGAGATACAGTGGCACAGAAACAATTTCGATAAAAAGAACCAATGAGTTTATTTCATCAACAATAAGCAGCAGGACAGTGGTATGACATTTTAAAATCACATACTAACAGATTTTAAACTCCCGCCCTCTTTTACTCAAGAGACTAAAACGATTGCATCCGCATGACCCCATCACATGCCCTTTTCTCAGAAACTATCTTTTATTTGTTCATTTTGCCTTTTTTCCCCTCTTCTTTAGTTCCCTGCACCTACAAAGGCCTTCTAGAAACTAATATATAGAATAACTGACAACATAAAGAAGACCTGGGGATCACGAGGATCAATCTTAGTTGCTTTCTTCAAGTATTCCTGAGCTTTCTCTGTCTGGCCAAGCTGCACATAAATGTGTGCAAGAGCCTACAACAACAAAAAATAAACTATTCAAAGAACAAAAATATAATGTTGAAAATAGTCAGAACTGAAAACAATGAACATAAGAATTTATCAATTTTTTTAATACAATAATTAAATGTTGACAATATTCCCTCCCAACAAAATACTCTATCAAGTATCAACTCACTTTCACTGTCTCATAATTTTCAGGGTAAACCTCCAAGACTTTCTCAAAATTTGCCTGCGAACTCCGAAGATCTCCCAACTTCAGCTGTACTTGTCCCAATCCTAACTTAGACAAGCAAAATGGTAAAACAGATCAAAGCATGATTTAGTTGGCAAGTTTTACTTTCCCAATTGAAAGCCTGAAACCTTTTGTTGCACGTTACATTCTCCAACCACCACAATTAACCTGTTTCAGAGGAGGCAAGATGTGTGCATTTTCTTAAGGGAATTTTAGTTATTTGAAGCACCTTTTTTTATGAATCATTCTTGGCAGGTATGTCAATGATCCTCCAATATCTGATGAATTTATCATCTAAGTCATATAGGGGCTCAAGGTGGTTATAAGGAGACAACTTTTCAGTTTCAGACTTATTAAGCTGGTGAGAGGCTCAGCCACCCAGGACCAACTTGGAAGAAAGATGCCCAGAAGCATGGCAATTCTTTTAAGGGTCGTTTGGTTCATATGAGGGATAGACAAGGTTATTCCATGGGCTGGGATATCCCATGGGATTAGCTATCCCACCTTCTATACGGGATAGCTAATCCTCTCATTTTGGTATAAAATTTATCCCACCGTTAAAAATCCCATATTCTATCCCGTATTAGTATCCCTATCCTGGTAACCAAACGACCCTTAGTTGCCTATATCTATTCTTTTTCATTTTTTCATGCTACACCTGCCGATTATAGAAACCTACTTAGAAAGGCATTTGCCATTCGGCCATCTATCATAGATTAAAACTTATGAACCTTGGATCACAACAATTTTCTGAATGGAAATTCAAAGCAACGAAAACCTTGAAAAGAGAAATAAAAGCAAATACTTGGTGACAGACAGCACAAAGAAAATGTACCGTAATAGGGCAATACAAATTCATGTGGCTTATTGCTTTCTTTTACAGATGCCATGTAGTACATTCCAGCTTTCTCATAGTCACCCTTAAGTCATGGAAACAAAATGAATATCATCAGATTGAAGCTTTAGGCAGATCATAAACAAGGATCATGCTATCAAGGGCTTTTGGTTTTTCAGACCTTGCTGTGGTACGAGCGTGCCAAATTGTAGTACGAATGAGACTTAGTTGGCCCATGTGTAGTTACAGCAAGTGCAGTCTCAGTCAATTGCTCCACTAGAAAATGCTGACCAGTGAAGAAAAAATGATTGGCCAGATAATTTAGAGCCATTGCACAATAGGGATATGTCTCGAAAGCTATTTGCATCTTTTCCATTCCTCTCCTAATACCAGAAGCTGTATATAAAGAGCTGATACCAAATTAGACACCATACTGTTAAAAACTCTATTTTTACATGATTAAAATCAGGAGACTCGCACAAACTATAATCCCTGAGAAATCTCAACAGCTTTCTAAACAAGATAAGGTATTTCACAATGACTCTTTCTAGATATGCGAGTAAGAATTCTAATTTTCTCTGAAGAAGCAAAATTAATCTTATTGGTCACTTTTGCTCCTTCAAGGTTTTACAGCAATCTGACTTTTAATCATATCTCCTGCTGGAATGTGCAGAATTAAATTCGAGTCACGTATACAGACTCCACACACCAATCTAAGGGACAGAACTGACCATCATTGTTTTGCAAATCCAGAATTGCTAGTGCCACCAGAGCCTCCACATTCTCTGGGTCTAACTACAGTTTTAGAAGTAGTTACAAGAAAGTCATATCAGTTAAAAATAATACAATGAATTGTAACAAAATTATTAATGCAAAATCTTGACTTGCCTGCAATACACGACGAAAAGCCTGCTTTGCCTTTTCCACTTGGCCCAACTTGTATCGACAGAGACCTATTCCGAGCCTTACCGCAGCAGGACATTCTGGATAAACTTGCAAGGCCCTCTACCAAATACATGTGAGCCACAAAAGGGCAACAACGAGTCAATATCACTTCTTCTAACAATATTTAGAGAACTATAAAACAATTTCCATGATAGATGAGTTTTGATGTCTCCTAACAGGATTATTTTTTCATTTGGTGCGAAGAAGGGGTAGCTACGCCCATTCTCCTATCCAAGGCCAACAAATTAATCCATCTATAAAGTAATGGATGGACGACGAACCTTATATAGCTCCAGTGAATCAGAATATCTTCCACGGCTAAACTGAACACAGGCCTGCAAAAGATTGGAGAAGACAGTTGCTATGAGAGCCAATACAAGATTTTGAAGCTTGAAATTAGCCTATAGTTAGAATGGTTTTGCACCAGAGCACAAGAAGAGAAAATTACATCAGCTGATAGATGCAGTTCTTCAGTTAATTATCCTTCACATGTTACCATGGTCATCGACATCACAGTTCTCGGACAGTATATTAATTTCATTCCCGAGCATATTGAAAGGTTTAAAGCTGACCAACCACCAGCATTTTTAGAAGACTGTTCTTAACTTCATAACGCCATGTAAAATTTTAACATATTAAAGGTTTCTGAAACGAAAACAAGCAAGGAATAGGCTTACCTGACCCAAGAGAGCAGGAACATTATCACGATCTCCATCAAGTACAATCTTGAAAGCAGCGAATGCCTGCTCTACATCGCCCTTGGCAAGTAAAAGCTGACCTGTAAAGCAGATGTGCATGCTCATCCAACTGGTCAACAATTACATGAATACTATGACACCTTGTTATTCCAGCTTAACAACAAAATACAACCTTATATTCTAGAAGAGAGTTGACAAAGTAGTGTTTATTACAATCATGATGAAAAGCTCACTCCCTCATGCACTAATCAGAAACTCAACATATATGGTTGGCCATAGCCTATAAGTTCCTAATAAGTCTAGGCAACCCTTTTCCCAAAGTGAATAGCAACGGGAAACTTCAGGTGTTTCAAAACCCTCTTGAGAAACTCAACAAAAAGTAAGAGATCCAGCAGTCAATGAAGCAAACTAACATGGATAACCTATTTGTTTTTAGTAATTTAGGCAACCCTTTTTCCCATGTAAAATTGTAAATAGCTGGGGAAAAACAGAAGTTTGAAAAACTGGTGAAATAACATCCATTCAGCCCCAGGCACATTCTGTTGACTTAACCAAACGATTAGGCAAAATTATCACACCTCTTTAAAAGTTTATCTTTTACAGCGTTGACAAAGAATATCCTACCTGTTACAGGTGTCAATTAAATGCATACGGGTAACTCAACATCTGTCCACAGACTAGTTGCAATGTTTTAGTCAATTTATATATAAAAATAAACCTAAATTGGCCGTCCATCACAACTTACAGATTTACCCTCTCAGAAGAAGCTTTCAGTCATTCTATTGCATCAGCAAAATGATTTTAAATTCAACAGCAGAAAGGCATCAAATTACTTGTTTCAAGCAGTAATATTTACACTAAAGAAATAAAATAATGATCACCTTTTCCAACCCAGGTAGAGGGCTCGTGCATGTCAATTCTAGATGCTTTATTATAATATTGAGTTGCCATTATAAAGTGCTCTTCTTTTTCTCTTTGTTTCGTCTCAATCTTCCCAAGGTAACTATAATATGCACCCAATGCATTTAGAATGGCAATCCTCTCATACCTCACGTCTGCATAATATTCATCAATCTCTGCACCATAACAATGTGGGAATAGGAATTAGTCTTCTTAAAGAAAGAAATACAGCAACTTTAAATTCTCTGACTTTTCAACAAGAATGGATAAATGTCATTCGATGCACTTAAACGTGTCATAAGTACCTGGACTAGACCCTTCTTCCAATATTTGTCGAAACTGATCGATTTTCCCTTGTTTAAAATATTCCCTCTGCAAAACCGTCGTACATGGAGGGGAAGACAGAGAAAAATTTTAGAGAAACAAAAACCAAGTGTTGCGAAACGCGAGACTTATCATTAAAGTTTTCTATTAAAATTTTGTAAAACTGCTCTTATCCCCTCTACAACGTAAACACCAAGCACAAATTCTATTTAATGCAACAAAAATTCGCATGCCACTAAATTGAACATTCCAACAAAAGGACAAACAAAAATGAGCTGATAATACAAAAAAGCAACATAAATTTCTTATATGTGAAATTTCAACCCTAACATTTTTATAAGAGAGTGTGTGTGTGTGGAAGAGAGAGAGAGAAAGAGAGAATTGAACGTACAGCGATAATAAGCCAGAGATCAAGAGGAGCTTGTTCAGCCTTGAGAATGTCAAGAATATCAGAAGCATCCCTTGGGAGTTGGTCCAATGACACCCTAACTTCCTCCTCAGAATTTTGTACTGGAATGTACACACTCGCCATTCGATTTTGGCCTCAAATTCAACCAATAAAATACAAAACCCTAGGGTTCTTTATAGCGAAGAAGAAGCATATATCAGAGCTTTCAATTTGGAAAAATTCAAATTCTATAAAGAACTGACCGAATATATAATATGACTGTGTGTGTGTGTGTGTGTTTTTCTCGAGCTGGTTGATTATTACAGCAAGCTTCGAAACACAGAGTGGTGGGTAGATTATTACCCAGGAGCTCTCTTGATTTTATTTGTAATGTAATTTCGCGCAGATTAGAGTGTTGTGTGTGTATATATATGCTTATCTGTGTTTTTCCTCTTTTGTCCTTTAAGTTTTTCTATTTGTTCATTACCTTCTCGTGATTATTTGAGTGATCTAATTATTTTGGATCTATAGTCAATCAACAAATCAACTATAAGATCTCAAGGATCCGTTTGACCATTGATTTTTTAAAAATATATTTGAGATTTTTAGGTAAATATATATTTAACCGTAAATTTTATTAATTTTGACAAATTTCCAAAACTCAAAACTCAAATCCCAAAACCAACTCAAGAGCTGGGTTTGGCCCAAAATATTACTAATATATTTTTTTAAAAATTGTCTCAAACTTTAGTATTTTATAAAAGAGCCTGTCATTTATTATCTTGTAACAATACTGCTTCCTCGTCTCGGTCATCTGATAGTGTATTATGTAATTCATTATAAAAATGATAATTTTGTACCAATTTATTTATGTTCAGGACTATGGTTTGCGATGATATAATGAATGTTATTGATCAAGTTATTGTTGGGTATTTATGATAGTTTTTAGAACTTGTATGCATAATTCATGTTTCATGTTTTTTCAAAAAAAAAGTGAAATATATTTTGAAAACTTATGTCCAAACACATTTTTATCTTCAAACCAAACTTCACCCAAATCAGATTTTTCAAAACAAATTTGGGAATATATGGCCAAACGCTACCTAAGGTCGCTTAGTTATCGGGTAATATTATAATCTCGGGATAGTACTTGATTGTAAATATTTGATAGAAACCAAAAATGTTACTCCATTTGATTTAAATATCCTAAGGTCAACCGATTATCGGGTAATAGTATAATCTCGAGACAGTATTTAGTTGTAAATATTTGATACAACCCAATAATTAGCAAAGGTAATACATTATAATTGATCAATTCATACTTAACGGACTATTTAAGCCTAATCTCGAACTTAAGGGATCATATTCGTCTATAATTCTAAGATAGCCTATCCTAAAGGCGACCTTTATATTTCTTCTAAAAGACAAAACTACCCTCTTAAGTCGTTGAACTGAAAGAAGAAAATCCTTATATTTCTTCTGAAAGACAAAAGTACCTTTTTAAGTCGCCTATCGTAAAGACGGCCTTATATTTCTTCTAAAAGACAGAACTGCCCTCTTAAGTAACCTAAGACGACCTTATATTGACAAAAGTACCCTCTTAAGTTGCCTATCGAAAAAGCGACCCTTATATTTCTATTATATAAGGTCAAAAGTATTTGATTTTTTAAAATGAAATACCGAAATACCGATACCGTACCAAAATATCTATTGTATTACACAATACAATTATTAATATAAAAAATCTAAAATTTTACTTTCTTTTAGTCTCTAAGTTGTCAATTAACTCTAAGCAAGGAACAAGACATTTCTAATGATCAAAATTATTAGTGTATGTAGAGTTTTCTGTTTCTTGGTTGATATTTGATGGTTTTGAACAAAACTTTTGTCAACAAATACTGTTATTTTTTTTTCTTGAATATTTTAATTAAGAATATTACAGTTTATGACTCTATTCAAATCGAAGTTATCGAACTGAATAAATCGAAATCGAAAGGAGATAACCGAATAATTTAATCAGGTATGGTATAAGTATAACATTCTAATAAATGGAATACCAAAATTAGGGAGCCGAAATGCGTAAATACCGTTCTGACCCGGAACACCCCAACGAGAAGTGCCTCTCAAATTTCAACCCCGACTTTCTTTTCTTTTCAAATGCACTGCTCTTTCATCTCATCTCCTCAATTGAATTCAAAAACTTTGGGATCCAACCAACACAATCGAAATCCAAACCTAAATTCTTCACTGATCGATCGATCATTTTTCGATTCGTCAATTTCTGCAGAAATATTACCGCTATAAATATCCTCATTGTTATAAATTATTGCAAGATGTATGGAGTGGCGGAATGTAGCGTTTGACACTCGAAATTAGTAGTTTCGCCTAACACGAGAACAGTTTTCATAGCTTACGATCGTCATCGCTTTGATTTGTCGTTGAAATCACGCGCTTTCATTTTTGGTTGTCAGTGATTCCGTTTTGGTCGGTTTACAGGTATAAAGAGTAGTACATTTTTCACTGCTGTTGGCTGTAGCTTATGTGAAGTTTGCGTTGCTGATTTTGTGCTTTTAAATAGTATTACTTCAGTACTTCTTACTTTTCAACTATTGAGCTAGAAACTAGAAATTATCAGCTGTTTTTTTTTGTGTGAATTAGTTGATTTCGAGAAATTGCAAGACATGTTCATCAATATTGTGCTTTTTTCCAAAATAAACAGTTGACATTAATTTATGGAAGTTCTTCAGGCTCTGTCTATGATTATTTTTTGCTGTGCTTCGGGTACTGTTTCTTATGCTTAGTTCCACAATATTGTAATTTGTAACATCAGTTTTGCTACCATCACTATTTGGCTAGAGATCTAGCTTCTCCATTTTCATCTACAGTAAATCAACATAAAACTGAAATTACTCTTTGTATGCTATCATTTCTTAACCACTCTTTTTATTTGATATTTAGGACTACCTTTATTTTGACACACACAATTCATAAGCTCATCTACACGGAAAGGAAAATATCAGGCATGATTTTTTGTTATTTTATGAGAAACTTCAACACATAATAACTGGATGTATCCTAATTGAGCTGGTGAAACATGATCTGAGCTCCATGTTGGGGTTGAAGAGTCATAACAGTATAAGGAGCATGAGCATAGGTTGGTGAGAGCTTGAAGGAGAATTGCTTTAGTATCATGGAAAGTGCAACTTTTGCCTCTATCATAGAGAAATTTTGGCCAATACAGGTTCTTGGCCCCCATCCAAATGGCATGAATGCCATCTGTGTTTGATCTTTGCAAGCATGTGAAATTCCTTTCTCGAACCTCTCTGGTTTAAATTCTTCTGCATCTTCACCCCATAGATCAGTATCGCGGTTAATTAGCATTATAGGTAGTGTCAGATCCATCCCTTCTGGAATTGTGAGATCTCCTATTCTACATTCCTTGTAAGCGCGTTTATATAGAGCAATCACTGGTGGATATAGCCTGAGAACTTCATTGAGTATCATCGTTACCTGTAAAAGGCACAAGTTTGAAGTGGCTTATTAGTCGTTTTGGTAAATTGAATTTATTTTAAAGTAAAGATGAATACTCACAATTTTGAGGTGGCTTATTGCTTCAGCATCAGGATTCTTCTCCTTACATACATGTAAAACTTCTTGCCTTGCCTTTTCTTGCCAATCCTGGTGTATGGCCAAGACAATAAGAGTCCATGTCAATAAGCTTGATGTTGTTTCATGACCAGCAAGGTAAAATTGTTTGCATTCTTCTATTATGTCCTCCATTGTCATATGGCTATTATTTAATGAATTGTTCTCTTTGTTAGTTTGCAAGAGCAAACCAAGTAAGTCATCTCCCCTAGTTTGTCCAGTGCCGATCATGTTATCCTTTGTGTCGACGATTCTCTTAAGCATTGAAGTGATCCTTCTGTCCAGTTCCTTTCTTCTGCGATTCTTCTTTGTTGGAACAAATCTGTGTATGATAATTTTCCAGAACTTTGAGAAAATTTCTTAAGAAAGTAGTAGTTGTTGTTAAGAGAACATGTTCTATTACCTAAAACCAGGAATATAGTATAACATTCCCATGGCTTCTATGACAAGTTGTTGCAGTTCTTTTTGAAGTTCTAGGATCTTCTTTCCATCTTCATAGCTACTTCCAAATGCTGTTCTTGAAATGATATCACCAGTAAGATCTTGAAATGCAGGCCAAATATCTATTTCTGAAGTTCCTTCATGGCTAATTGATTCCATCCACTTCTCTATCATAAATGTACAGCTTTCTGCAATTGTTGGGATCATGCCCTGTAAATTGAAACCAAAATGAATAAGATATCCCCTTTGATCAGCTGCCGATCAAAGATATTAACTTCACGAGTTCAACTTTTAAAGTTCTTAACGTTGAACTCACTATACTTTTGATATTACTGGTTCAGAATCTAACAAAAATGAGCATTCTTGAAGTTGAGAAACTAACCTTCAATTTTTCCAAGTGGAAAGCAGGGTTGATTATCTTTCTGTGCATAGCCCATTTTTCACCATGTAGAGTTGTCAATCCTTTAGTTAGAATCAATATAAGAGGGTTCAATGGTGGTAAATGGAAGTGACCTTGCTTGTTTAAGAGCACCTCTTTTATCAATGTTGGATCCATGATGATCAATCTTGGTGATGTCCCAAGCCAACTCAGAGATATCTTCCCTGCAACCATTTTCATTTTGGCTCATAAATTTTGTGAACTAAAATAATCTGATAGCATTGGCGTAACTGGTAAAGTTGTTTTGCTACTATATGATCAGGTCACGGGTTCGAGCCGTGAAAACAGTCTTTTATAGAAATGCAGGGTAAGATTGCGTACAATAAACCCTTATGCACCGAGCTGCCCTTTTAAAATAATATGATAATAGTGGTAAAATTTGTGTTGCATCCGGGAGCGGAGCTATTCAGCGGCCAGTTAAAATCCATAAACTTCAAATCCTAGCTTCGCCTCTGGTTGCATCTACTTGGAGGGAATAAATGTCTTGAATTTTTTACTGAGTTAAGAAAAATATTCTTGATTTATAGCTTATATAATAGGAAAAGATGAAACTCGACTAGATAACAGTAAAAAAAAAATTGACTTTACCATATTTTTCGACCATATAATGCGTGAATGGATCAACACGTGGTGCGATATCGTGGGTTAAGCCAATTGGCTTGGACCAAGCTTCATCCATTTGCTTACCAACATCTTTGAGGTCTCCAAGCAACAACTTGTAATGAGTGCCTTTGAATCCTTGCTGTTTCAAGCGCTTATCCAGCAACTTTGGTTTTACCAAGATGGAGTAGGAAAATTTCAGAAGAAAATAACTTAATATAAGCAAAGGAAACATAAATAGAGAAAGGAATACGAGATTTGCCATCAGTATGAAAAAGTTTTATAATTCAATACAATTGCAATGCTTAAACTCTGAGATAATTACTATATGAGGTTAGTCATACTTAAATATCCATTCCCAATATTTGACTTCAAAATTTAGTCAAATGTACTTGTTGGAAAAGTTATTTAAGGATATAAACTTGATTATCTTGGAGAATAAGGTAACAATTATATATGTTCCTTTTCTAGACAAATAACCAATTAAACTTTGATTCGAGACTTGGACTAAACAAAGCTTCTACAAAGGTTAAATAAAATAATACAATATGATAATTGAGCCTTGATATCACTGGCTGTGCGATTAACTTTTGACGTAGTGTTGGCGGTGGCAAATTTTAGATTAATTAGTAATTCCACTAATCCCAATATATGTAATATTCTTTCTCCCTATTCTGTTTAGAAAAGACTAATTTTTCTATAATAAATAATTTAATTTTAAATTTTTTATTTACTTAATGAGACGATTTATAGTCATATAAAATTTTATGACTTAATTTGGATCGTATATTCCAAAAATATTTTCCTTTTTATATTTCATGCTCAATCTAACAACCTCGTATAAATTGGAAGGAATAGAATACTAAAATATAATTGTTGGTGTTAAGGACTTAAAGTACATAATTTCAAACTAGGATACCCATCTCAAGATAATCCAGTACAAAGCTTTGTCATATTTCTCCTTGTCCTTTTCTAGATATTTAATGGTGAATAGTTACTTTCTTGGAGAGCAAGGTATCGAAATGACGGGTGATTAATATACTTTACTTTCACTTGATTTTCTAGAAAGAAAAATTGTTAGTAATCTGTATTTGTAAATTAATTCTGGAAAATATAAAATAACATATAAACAAAAAATATAAACGAAATAAAGGTTAATCCAAGCTCACTGAATTCACAGTGTTTTTTTAAGGAATTTAATTTCCTCCTAGTATTCAAGGTTATGGATTATTTCCTCTCATGATAGAATGAATTACACATTGAAGTAATGGTACTTTAAACTCCAGTGTTTCAGCGAACACAAAGTTCAGTAGTAAATCACACTTATTGTTGCTTTCTTTGAAGTTAAAAGTGTGCAGAAGAAAAGAGGAGAACTCAAAAGAATCATATGGAAAATCTGAGAGAATGGACTGGTATTTATAGCCAATGTTGGACTGAAAACTGAAGAGGTACAACTCTTCAGAATGGATGTTTATGTAAAACGGCCATAGCATAAATGTCATAACATAAATGGGTATTTACTCAACAATAAATCGGGAATTGAAGAGGGAGGTTAATTCGGAAAAAGGATAATGGAATTGAATTGAATATTAATATTCGTTGATATTCTGTTGGATTAATATTTTATTATTAAAACGGATATTCAATAACATTTATGTTAATATTTACTGTTAACAAATAAATTTGGTGCAAAAAATTAATCAATCAATCATTAGACCAAATTTAAATCCGAAACTGAAGCCGAAGTCGAGCCGAGCGAGCGACGACGACGACGGCGCAAATACCCATCAAAAACCTCTTCCTCTTCCAATATGAGACAATGTCCCTTTGTCAATGAGGGAAACTCAAATATTTTATTTTTTCCCCATTTTCCATTCACCCTCTTTTAAGCTATATTAATGCTTAAAAAACCCAACAATCCCCCACATGAATGGGGAATGGCTATATCACGAAAATATGCATAAGAAATTGTGTGATTCGCAAGCAAGGATTAATTGCATATGGATAAGTAGGTGTTACATCCCGTACATTATTATTAGGATTAGTCATAGTAATCCATATGAACTTCAAGGAATTAAGACCATTCATGAGATTATAGAGGATTTGTCACTATGTTATTATAAGACCTCGTAAGTTTAACAACCTTGATACTGTTATATACATTGGATATGGTATTTTAAGTGGAACATTTTTGTAAAAAGTTTTAAAAATATGATTTTATATAGTTATTATTATTATTACTTTCTAATATGTTTTAAATTATACACATAATATGAGCAAGTTTATGAGATTTTTTTTATTGTAAAGATATGAATTATTTTTTTCACAAGAAAAGAAGGTTATCTTTTTATCATTTTCAGAATTAAAAATACAAAAATTTATACTCTTTATATGAGATTAGGAATAGAAGTTGAGAAAATATATGCATTTTTACTTATATATTTTAATAAAATAATAGTGTATATATTGATTTTATATGATTTCCCATGAAAATTTACAGTTTCAACCTTTGCTCTAAGTGAAATTTAGACTTTCCATTATGAGCGAAGGCAGTATATTAGAGTATGAAAAGTGTTTAATTAGTTCTAGTAAATATTAACTGGAATTATAGGATAATTATTTTGAAAATACATCACATCAACATCAAGGTAATAAAATTATTACTTATGCAAGTTGATAAAATTTATTTCATGATATTAATGAAAGGCATAATGGCCTTAAGACGTGCCGAGAGATTTTATTAACGTATTTCATATGTATTTCATACATTTATACATGCATATTGACCTAGGGGTGGGCATTCGATATTTTGGTTCGGTATTTAATAATTTCGGTTCGATATTTCGATATTCGGTTTATCAATTGTGTATACCAAATACCGTACCAAAATATTTTGATACAGTTCGGTATTTATTATTTTGGTTCGGTATGATTTCGATACGATTTCGGTTTAATATTTGGTGATAAAAAACAACAAAATGCTGATAAAAAGAACAACGAATTGTTGTTCCTAAACTTGAAGATGTTAATGTTCATTTAGAGCTTGTGGGAAAGATTGAACTTTCCCATTTTATAAGGAGAGAATAGGCTTGAGTTGCTTCTATCTTGATTAGTCATTTTGTTAGAGTTCCAACTGAGGAGAGAAGAGTGAGAGTTATGTTTTTTATTTTCTATTTTCAAGAAATTGTTTAGGAGAATTATATTGGCTACAAAAGAATGGTGAAATGGAGCTATGATTTATGCTGAGATTGGACGACATAAGAAGGTGAACTGTGCAGTAATTAGTGAAGGTCGTTTTCGTGGAACTTGGGGCTGGGGCTGAAATGGGAATTAAATTAGAAAGTTGAGCTTGAGCACTTGGGGATGGGCAGTGGGCGCTGTAATATAGGGACCAAAAAAATTGTCTTTAAAATTTTGATATACCAAAATTTTAAAATTATAATACCGAGGACCGTACTGAAATACGAAATACCGAATTAGACCGAAAGCAAAATACCGAATTAATTCGGTCCGGTTCGAAATTCGATTTTTTGGATTTTATGCCCATACCTACATTGACCCATGACCATATGACGTTATATATACGCGCGCGCGCGCGCGCACACACACACACACACACACACACACACATATATATAT